>CAUJRU010002616.1:0-70768 GCA_963277665.1 Viscum album
GTAATAATGTTTTGAAATACATTTTTAAGAAACATGGATGTGGATGATAAAGAGGTCCTAGTAGATAATTACATATAAACAAACTCATATAATGAAAAGATTGTAAAATTAACCCTTACCTTGTACTTTTCCATGGTCTAGGGTAATTTAACCTCTAGTATAATGGTGAAATAATTGTTATTAAATTATACAAAAATAATATACATTAATATGAAATCATATATAATCTTTTAATATTAATTTATTAATAATATCTTAGTATTATCATTATTTCGGGTGTTAACGGATTCATTTTCCTTAATATGTTTTGTTATAATAGTCATATTTGTTATGAATTGGATGAATCTTATTAATATATATAATTATATAAAGTTTTTAAACATTATTTTTATTTATAAAATGAAAATTAGTCTTGAATTGATATGATGGGGAATGAATCTCATCGCGTTCGTGGAGACGGTAATCCGTACGTATGCACGAGTGACAATATCATTCTTTTGATATTAAAATAATATATAATTGGATGTTATATCATATATATAGAGTCATTATCATTTTATACTTATTATTTACATGAATTACACATCATTATAATACCCATCCAAATAATAATGTATTTAATAACAATTACACCACGTCGTGGAGACGGTAATCCATACGTACACACGTATGGTGACATTCCATTCAAAATATTAATAGAATATTGAATATGGATGTACTATATTGTAATGTCCCGGACCTGGGTTCCACGCAACGGGTGCCCCGAGCCCGGTTCGCCACGTGACCTAAAGCACATTTCTCCAAACACCAGAGGTTGTCGACTAGCAGTGAGGGCTTAGGTCTGATAGTGGGGAATCTATGCCCTCATTTGTCAAAGTGTTACGCAGCGGAATTCCAAAATAATCATACAATGACAGCGGAGGCATTAAACCATACAACTACTGAAATAAACGACTACAATGGATAAAACCAACAGTATATAAAAGATGATGCTACATGTTTCATGTTCTATGAAAATAGACATAACATGTTACACATCAATATAGTACAACAGAAGGTAGAGTACAGAAAAACAAAGAAAACAGCTCGCCGCGACATTGTGACCCTAGGCTCGGTCCCATGCCCTCCTACTCCTCAGCAACAGTCAAGTACCTATATAGGGACTCTTTCCCCTATCTACACCTACAACAACGTAATCTTTTGGGCTAAAAAGCGTGACCCAAACAAGGTGTGAGAAATATATCTCAGTAGGCACCCACCAAAGGCCCGTTCCCACTGTATGTAAGCATGCAACAATAGTGTGCAGTAGTAAAATGCAATAAAGTAAGAAGTACTCAAAAGTTACTCATTACTAGTTATATTGCCATTTTTTATCCATTTAATATAGGAAATCACCATAGTACATTTCTAGTAAACAACTAGTGTCCTCAGATACGTAAACTCCTACCCTCAGGTAACGAGTATCCAAAGAAAGAATCTACCCTCAGGCATAACAGAGTTTTTTCCCTCAGGCGTAGGTAGTGTCACCCGTAGGCACAGAGTCTATTATCCTCAGGCACGGAAGAAGTTGCCCGCAGGCTGAAAATAACTACAACCCATAGGTTAAATAGTACAGCGCCCATAGGCTAATCACAACAACGCCATCAGGCTAAACAGGTAACCGGGACATGCCCAACACGTCAAAATGCAGTAAACAATCAATTCATCTCACGGAAATTCTACAATTACTAAATTTAAGGCATACCCCCGGGTATCCTGGCCAAACAGCTAAACAGTGAAACACACCCCCGGGGTGGTTTCAGATCCAAGCAAAAATACCATCAAGCATTTTATTATTACAATTTAATCACCTATACAATTCTAGGCATTAAATATTGCAACGACCTCAGCCACACGACACCCCAACATGGGTTCGTGGCACAAAAACGCACAAAAACGCACGATAGTTGGAAATTTACACCAAGCCACCTACCATATAAGTCAAAGAGCGTTATACAAGAACACCAACTCCAAAAACGCCCAAGAACAGTGTAGATATAACGAAGATGAAAAAACAAACAAACGTAAATAAAATATGTTAGGATAAGAATTGGTAAGAACGGTTCCAGGAGAGGAGAGGGCTTACCTGTGCGGTTCCAAATAGATCGTCCGACACCGAATCGGATTCCAGACGAACTCCCGACGGATCTTCAAAGGTCTGACCTCCTCTTTTGGCTCCAAAATGGCTCAAACACCTCCTCTGCCAAATGAGGAGGCTACTGCCTATTTTAATCCGAAAAAATAAAGTACCCGATGTGTACTTATTATGACACGACTTGTACTTCATTCATTTAACTGTTCATTTGGCAGCACCGCCACACTGTTCATCCATCGACATGAGTACATGGCATGTACTCCCAAGTACACGGCATGTACTGTCGCCCAGCTGGCGGTGACTCCACCGCCTTACTATTCAATCCTGCCGACTGACTACACGGCGTGTAAGGAACCACTACACGGCATGTAGTCAGTTCCTACACCCCTCGTCGCTGACAAGGCTACACGCCCCGAGTACTCATCCCAACACGGCCAAAAGTACACGGCGTGTGGACAAAGTACATGACGTGTAGTTTCAAAAATTAGGATATTTCCCCATTTTCCATATTTTCCTAAAAACACTTAAGGAAAAGGAAAAAAGAAGAAGCCCATACCTCAAAAATAAGAACCGGGTTCTTACAAACATCCCCCCTAATAGCAATTTGTCCCCAAATTTCCCATTCCAAGGTGGTGAAGAATAAGCTCAGAACAGCTCTGGCCACTGAGCATGTACGTCGGCCTCCCACTCCCAGGTCTCGTCCTACACTCGACCATGCTACCATAACAACCATACGAGAGGAACTGACCGACCTCGGAGAACCTTCGTGCTCCTGTCAATGATACGGATCAGTTGCTCCTCAAAGGATGCATCATGATGAAGCTCAAACTCCTCAGACTGAAAGGTGTGAGATGGGTCTGAATGGTAGAGATGCAACTGAGACATGTGGAAGATGTCATGCATGGCTCAGTACCATTGCGGTAACTGCAACTGATAGGAATCCAGCCCGACTCTCTCCAGAATCTCGAATGGCCCCACATACCTCGGTGAAAGTTTACCCTGTCTCCTAATCCGCTTGTGTCCCAGCCTCAGCAAAACACATAGAAAAACCTGATCCCTGACCACAAACTCCAATGTTCATATGCGGCGATCAACATAAGACTTCTGACAAGACTGCGCGGTAGCCATCCACTTCTGAATCAACTAGACCTGCTCAGATGTATCCTACACGAGATGTGGCCCCAGTAAAGCTACATCACCTCCCTCTAACAAGGACAACGGTGATCGTCATGGCCTACCATATAAAGCCTCGTATGTTTCCATCTCAATAGTCACCTGAAAACTATTGTTATAGGCAAACTCGACTAAGGGTATATGCTTCTCCCACGAGCCCCCAAAGTCTAGGACGCATGCGCGCAGCATGTCCTCTAGCACCTGTATCGTCCGCTCTGACTGGCCATCTGTCTGAGGGTGGTATGTTGTGCTCAGAAGCACCTGTGTTCCCAGCGCCCTATGAAAACTCTGCCAGAAACGAGATGTAATGAAGGCATCCCTATCTAAAATGGTAGAACGAGGGAACCCATGAAGATGTATGATCTATTGGATATAAAGCCTTCTGAGCTCATCCACAACGAAGGTCTGCTTCATCGGCATGAAGTGAGATACCTTTGTGAGTCTGTGCAAAAAAACCCACATGACATCATTTCCTCGAGGTGACCTCGGCAATCCAGTCACGAAATCCACCGCGACATCATCCCATTTCCACTATGGAATGGGCAACTGCTGTAATAGTCCAACTGGCCTCTGGTGCTCTTCCTTCACCTGCTGATAGGTGGAACACCACATAACAAAACCCGCTATCTCTCTCTTCATACCCAACCACCAGTACTGACGTCTCATGTCTCGGTACATTGTGGTAACGCCGGGATGAACTGGCCAAGCTGAAGCATGAAACTCTCTCATTAGCTCCTCGCATATATCACATGGAACCTATACTCATCCATGGAAACGCAAAACATCATCATTTCCTATTGTCCAACCAGGAGGAGGGTCCTCAATTTCCACCGACTCCCGTAGAAATAGGCATTCTGAATCAGATAGCTTCCTCATCCTCACTCTATCCACGAGGGTAGAAGTCATAGTTAACGAGGAAAGATAAGTTTTCCCCTGACTGTCATGCACCTCCAGATGCATCTCAGAGAAAAAATCCATAAGCTTCCACTCACCACTGGCCTCCTGCACTACCTGTATCTGAGTCTTCCTCCTCAGTGCATCGACTACTACATTACAGTTACCAGGTGTATAGGCAAGCTCAAAATCGAAGGACTATAAGAACTCAACCAACCTTCTCTGCCTCAGATTCAGGTCACACTGTGTAAAGATATACATGGGGCCTTTGTGGTCGGTGAAAACCAAATAATGCTCTACCAATAGATAGTTTCTCCAATAGTGCAATGCATGAACAACTGTATCCAACTCGAGATCATGCGTCGGGTAATTCCTCTCATGTGTCATCAACAGTCGAGACTTGTACGCAACGACTCGATCGCCTTGCATCAAAATGGCTCCCATCCCAATCCATGATGCATCACAGTAAACTGTATAGTTCTTCCCCTACTCTGGGAGTCCCAGGATCAGTGCTGATGTCAAACTATCCTTCAGGTCTTGAAAATCCACCTCGCAAGATTCCAACCAAATGAACTTCACACACTTCCTACTCAGACCTGTCAACAGTGAAGCTATGCGGGAGAAGTCATGTATGAAGTGCTTGTAGTAACCATCCTGCCCTAAGAAACTCCGTATCTCATACACGTTTTTAGGATTCTCCAAGGAAAATACTGCTCACACCTTCTCTGGGTCTACTGCAACTCCTGCCTCTGAGATAATATGACCCAGGAAGTGATTCTGGTCCATCCAAAAGTTGCACTTCAAGAGCTTAGCATATAGACAATACTCTCTCAGTGTACTCAATACGATCTCAAGATGGGTGGCATGGTCGTGTCGAGTGTGAGAGTACACCAAAATGTCATCCATGAATACTAACACAAAAGAATCAAGATATGGATGAAACACACGATTCATCAGAGCCATTAAAACCACTAGCGCGTTCGTTAGTCCGAACGACATTACTGTTTACTCATATAGACCATACGTACTATTGAAAGCTATGAGTGGTATATCTGATGGTCTAACCCGCATTTTATGATATCCGGATCTCCTGTCAATATTCAAGAACACTCGTTCTCCACGAAGCTGATCAAACAGATCATCTATCCTCAACAAGGGATATCGGTTCTTCATCGTCAACTGGTTCAGCTTCCGATAATCCACACAATGTTTGAGGGTACCATCCACCTTCTTCGCAAAAAGGAACAGAGAACCCCAAGGAGAAGTACTGGGTCAGATAAAGCCCTTTTCTTGTGGCTCCTCTAACTACCTCTTGAGCTCTTGAAACTTAGGCGTGGCCATCCTATAAGGAGGAATGGACACCGATGCTACTCCTAGCACTAGCTCGATAGAGAAATCCACCTCACGCACTAGAGGTAGACCTAAAAATTCGCCCGGGAAGACATCCCTGAAACGATCGAAAACTGGAGGGAAATATGTCTGAAATGTCCCCTGGTCATCCAGAATATGCTCGCAATATGGGTTGTGACTACACCTCTCCCATGATGCTCTGGTCCAGATCGACTCGCCTAAACATCCCACTCGCCCTTGTATAGAAACTCTCTGCCCTCTGGTGACATGAAACTCACCCTGCGACGATAACAGTCTACAAAGGCTCGAAAGGGAACCAACTAGTCCATCCAGAGAATGACGTCATAGCTCGTCATCTCTAAGACATAGAGGTCCCAAAGGAAGTGACACCCACCAAACTCAAGGGGGAACTCATTGCACTGACGCACACCAGCCGTTCTAGTCCCCAATGGAGTGTCTAGCGTCATGATATCAGAAGAAGAAGAAACACTAAGCCCAAGGCTCTCCATAACGGGTACATATATGAAACTATGCGTAGAACTCATATCAAAAAGTACTGAAGACAGGACATAAGCTACAAGAATAGTACCTCTGAATGTAGAAGGTCAAGGATCCTACTCTTGCTGGGTTTGGTGCAATGCATATGCATGCCCAGTGTCGCGGCCCTACGACACAGCCTGACTACCCTGAGCTATCCCGCCCTACTCCCTCTGCAATCCTGGTGTCTGGCTACCACGACCACGACCACCATCTCTACCTGCACACCCTGACGTATTCATGTTCCTAGACTGGTAAGAAGCCACTGGTCTTGCTCCCGCATGTGGAGTCTGCACAGAACCCCTCTCACTATCTGGTTGAAACACCCTGTAAAAGCACTGCAGATGACCCATCTTGACACAATATCGGCACTCCACATGGTCTCTTGGACACTACGGTCTCTTGTGCCCCTCTCTACCACACTGGTAGCACATAACCTGGCCACCTGAAGCATTATTCTGACTGGTACTGCCGCCCTGAGAGAAATCCATCTGTCTCTTCCTCTTGCCAGCAGAAATAATACCCATAACTGGTGCTGAACCGCCCAGGCCCACACCACTCGATTCCCACAGGTTCCTCTCTGTAATCAACGACTAGTTCATAATCGCGTGTACAATAGGCAACCTAAAAACATTCACCAGTGCTCGGATGTCATACTGAAGACCATCCTCAAAACGTATGGCTCTCAACGTCTCATCACCCACTAGCACGGGTGAAAAACGCTGAAGCTATGTAAAATGAGCAGGATTTTCCATCACCGACATGGAGCCCTACTGCAGATTCATGAACTCTTGAGCTCTATCTTCCCTCAGCGTCTCGGGAAAGAAGAAGTCATAGAAGACTGCCTGAAAATCTTCCCCTGCCATGTCCCTATGATGCTCTGTCTGGGTGGTAACATCCCACCACATCTTGGCAGAATCACACAGCATGTAAGTCACAAGCTTGACCCTTCTCCCTGGAGGTGTCTCAAGATGCTCAAAAATAGTCTACATCGATCCTAGCCAAGACTCCGCAGCCGGTGGTCCGTCATCCCATGAAAACGCAGGTGGATGTTGCTGCTGAAAGATACACATCAGCTCAACCATAGATGTACTAGCTTGCGGTGCTCCCCGAAAGGTCTGCATAAACCGCATAAAACCTTCACGGAACTGCGCCTCTGTGACAGTGTCCGGTATAACAGCTAGCACCGCATCTGGCTTTGCTGGAGGATCAACCAGTATCCCATGACCCACCCTCTCCGGAGTATAATTGTCTCTGCTCTCATGGCGAACAACTCGCGGTCGTCTAGGTGGCATGACACTATAAGGTCAAAATCATGCCTCAGATTCAAAAATATCATGACCGAAATGCGAAAAAACAACGAAGGAAACAAGAGGAAGAAGACATTCAAAATTGGCAAAACAAGACTACACGACGTGTACAATGACTACACGGCATGTACTTGACTTCCCTTCCCCTGCTCGGGTCCTTCGACATGGCTAAGCCACATGGATTCCAACTAAACGATGTGTATAATATCTACATGGCGCGTACGGTGTTATTTTCCAACTGCCCGTGTTGTCTGTGACACGGATGACTACATGGATTGACACTACACGGCGTGTTACACCCGCCAACAGCGTGTACACCACCCCATTCCCCAGCCACACGGCTAACTCCACACGGTCTGTACTTGGACAAGACTACACGGCGTGTCCCACAGGTACACGGCGTGTTCAGGGAGAGGTGACACCGGCCTGTGTTGTTAGTTACATGGTCGAGTCCCCAGGTCACACAACACGGCGTGTCTATAATTGAAACGGCATGTTCGGTCAAGGAGTTCACCGACCCGTGTTGTTAGTTACACGACCGGTCTCCGGGTCACACTACACGGCCTGCACAAAAACTACACGACGTGTCTTACCCAAGGCCTTTCCTACCCCGTGTCGCCGCCCACATGGTTCTTGACACGGGAAGAGACTACACGACATGTACTCAAAAAGTTCATTTTTCTTCCCGAACAGAAGAGCATACACGACGTGTATAAAAAATAATACACGGCGTGTATACTGTGTTTCCGGACAGTATGCCTCAGAATCCTCCCCAGAACCCAGAAAATACCGTAAAATAACACCTAAGTGTTGAATTCCAACCCGTGAGGGCCCTTACACCCCACGAATCAACGTTTGATATCTTATCTATGTTATAACCAATATACAGTCAATGATCCACCAAATTCCGTTCAATGAGGGCCCATACTCCCCAAAAACCAAAGTTTGACATTCATTCTATAAACATGCTCACATAAAATTACCCTATCACATAACAAGTATTTTATCTGAGCGGCTATCACAACAATATGCATTTCTATCACAAAAACTATCACAACAAATGCGAATTTATAATGCACCTACATGGCATGGAAACAATGCATGGCATGTGATATGTAGCATGTGCCTATATGATGCATGAGACGACATACCCTCATCTCATCGGGTTGCAACTAAATAGAACCCATAGATAAAATATAAACATCACAATCCATGTGTGTCACCCAACGGTGAAAACATATCAACCGTAAAATTGAAAAATCAAAAGAATGAAAAATACGAGGGAGACTGGCTTTTCCCTGTAAACGGGTTAGCTATGCCAGGGCACAGCTTATTACCAACTACCATTCCATCCTATCCCTAACTACGACTCCAAATAGTATGTCAAAGAAAAGAAACTCCTCTGACACCACTTTGTAACATCCCGGACCCAGGAGCCACGCAACTGGTTCCCCGAGCCCAGTTCGCCACGTGACCTCAAGCGAATTTACCCAAATGCCAGAGGCTACTGACTAGCAGCGAGGGCCCAGGTCTGATAGTGGGGAAACTATGCCCTCATTTGTCAAAGTGTAATGCAGCAGAATACCAAAATAAAAATACAATGACCGCAGATGTAGTAAACCATAAAACAATTGAAATATACAAATGCAATGGATATAACCAAAAATATATAAAAGATGATGCTACATGTTTCATGCTCTTAGAAAACAGCCAGAACATGTTAGACATCAATACAGTACAGCAGAAAGAAGAGTATAGCAAAAAAAAAAGCAAACAGCTGGCAGCGGCATCGCGAGCCTAGGCTCGGTCCCATTCCCTCATACTGCTCAACAATAGTCAAGTACCTTTATAGGGACTCTTTCCCCTATCTACACCTGCATCAACGTAATATTTTGGGCCGAAAAGCATGATCCAAATAGGGTGTGAGAAATATATCTCAGTAGGCACCCGCTAAAGGCTTGTCCCCACTGCGTGTAAGTATGAAAAAATAGTGTGTTGTAGTAAAATGAAATAAAGTAAGCAGTACTCAAACGTAACTCATTACCAGTTATATTTCCATTTTATTATCCATTTAATCCATTTTAAATAAGAAATCACCGCAGTGCATTTCTAGTAAACAACTAGTGTCCTCAGACATGTAAACTCCTACCCTCAGGTAACGAGTATCCAAATCAAGAATCTGCCCTCAGGCATAGGTAGTTTCACCCACAGGGACAGAGTCTATTGCCCTCAGGCACAGAAGAAGTTTCCCTCAGGCTGAAAATAACTACAACCCACAGGCTAAATAGTTCAGTTCCCACATGCTATTCAAAACAATTCCCCTGGGCTAAACAGGTAACTGGGCCATGCCCAACACGTCAAAATGCAGTAAACAAGCAATTCCTTTCAAGGAAATTCTACAATTACAACATTTAAAGCATACCCTTGGGTATCCTGGCCAAACGACTAAACAATGAAACACACCCCAGGGTGGTTTTGGATCCAATAAACGATCCCACCCAGCATTTTATTATCACAATTTAATCACCTATGCAATTCTAGGCATTAAATATAGCAACCGCCTCAGCCACACGACACCCCAACATGGGTTCGTGAAAAAAAAAATGAAAAAAAAACGCACAACAGTTGGAAATTTACACCTATCCACCTACCGTATACATCAAAGAGCGTTATACAAGAATGCTGACTCCAGAAACGCCTAAGAACGGTGTAGAGCTGACAATGAACAAAAACCAAACAAACGTAAATAACTTACATTAGGAGAAGAATTGGTAAGAACGATACTAGGAGAGGAGAGGACTTACTCGTGCGGTTCCAATGAGATCATCCGACACCGAATCAGATTCCAGATGAACTCCCGACAGATCTTCAAAGGTTCGGCCTCCTCATTTGGCTTCAAAATGGCTCAAACGCCTCCTATGGAAAATGATGAGGCTACTGCCTGTTTTAAGCTGAAAAAACAAAGTACACGGCATGTACTTATGAGTACACGGTGTGTAATTCTTTCAATTAACTGTTCATTTTGCGGCATCGCCACACTGTTCATCTGTCAACATTAGTACACGACATGTACTCCCAAGTACACGACGTGTACTATCGCCCAGCTGGTGGCGACTCCACCACCTTACTATTCAAGCCTACCGACTGACTACACCGCGTGTAAGGTACCACTACACGGTGTGTAGTCGGTTCATACACCCCTCTTCGCCGACAAGGCTACACGCCCCATGTACTCATCCCAACACGGCCAAAAGTACACGGCGTGTGGACAAAGTACACGGCGCGTAGTTTTGAAAATTAGGATATTTCCTCATTTTCCATATTTTCACAAAAACACTTAAGGAAAAGGAACAAGAAGAAGCTCATATCTCAAAAATAAGAACCGGGTTCTTACACATATTTATAATTACATCATAATATATATATGTTACTGGAGTTATTTTTTTAGAATGGAAATAACAAAAAATATGAAGTGGAAGAAGAAAAGAACTTGAAAGGGGTGGTGAAATTATTACCTCTTCTTCGGGTTCTTCCTTTTTATTTGATCAAAAGGGCTCCTTAAGATGAATTTATGACTAAAAGAAGGAATATTGGATTAATTGAGATAATATTAGAGGATATTTGGGCAGGGGTTGGCTGAGCCAAAAGGCATTGAATGTGTGAATTTGAGAGAAGGAGGAGTGCCCTTTTATAAGAGAGGTGAGGGGCACCATAGGAAAAGATAGAAATATTATTTTATAATAAAATAATTTTATGTTTATAATGGATCAAAAATAGATTATTTTAAGGCTAAGGTATTGATGGGTCGCAAAACAACCAACAAATAGGTTTTAGATGGGTTTGGGTAACTATATTAACCTTATCTTTTAGATTTAACTCTTAGTTAAATAGTTTGACCTTTACTATGTCTCTTTGTATTTTTATATTATATGGTTAATAAACTTACTATATACTTCCATTAGAACCCCAATTGGTTCATTAATGATACACCTATCTTTATATAAGTCCTTTGGTTGAGCCGTATGTTTTTCGGAATAGAATACAAATAATAATATAATATTTGTTTTAAAAACTCTTTTATCTCAATTTTGACACTAATTGGTATGTTGTTTTTGCTAAATTAATAACCACATTATTACTTCGAAAAAAATTCATCTAACCAACCCTAATATGTAATATTAACATATAAAATTACTGTAATTCATAAAAAGTCTCAAATTACATTTATTTGGATATTAATAAAATCAATTATTTTAATATTTCATTAATTAAGAAATTACTGCATCATCATTGTGTCATAAATAAATTAAATTATTTAATTTATAGAAACAATAAATAATACACCACTATATAGTAATGATTTTTATATTTGTAATGAATATTTATAATCTAATTTATCTTATGTATAACCCTATATTAAAATGTTTTATTTATTAAACATTGATTTTAACTTTTTTAAGTCTTCTTTTAATTAAATAATAATAAATGTCATAATTTAATCCAAGTGGACCAAAGAGGTTAATATTTTATTCCTAAGGTTGTTTTTCATCTAATTATACTTATCCAATATAATTACGACATGTGTTATGGTAATAATAATATCATTTTAACCCTTAATTACTCTATTTACATTTAATCGTGGTAAAAAAAAAGTAAAATGTTACTATTCACCAAAAATTATTTTTATATTTTTGAATTACATTATACTCCTTGATATTAACTGTGTTTCTCGGATTTTTGAAATTTCACTTACAGAAGCGGTAAAATTATGTTTTATGTGAATTTGCCAATTCACCTAGGAGATGGGTAAAAGACGGTGAAAAGTTCAATAAAATTTATATATATATATATATAATTATTATAAACATAATCCAATGAATTAAATTGAACATATATAGATATTATGTATATATATTGACCTAAATATATTTAAATAAAATTAATAATTATTTAAATAAAATTTCGGTTTTAAACTATAAGTTAGTGTTTTCATTATTCATCAAAAATTGAAAGTTTTGAGAAAAATATCAAAAATTCACCCTAAGATGATTTTGATATTCCAAATTCAAAAATGAATTTTTTTTTACCAAATTAAAAACTTAGAAGTTGTATTTCTTAATTTAAAATTAATTCCCATTGTCAAAACCAAAAGGCGTATTTTTAAGAAACAATATCTATCAAATGACTGACATTTGTTTATTTCCAATCTCTATGTGGAATTACTTATAATGACAAGAATTGGATTAAATGGTAAAAATAAAATCTATTTATACTTCCAAACAATTAAAATATATAATTTAACACTTTAAATTATTTTGATTAAAAAAGTTGTTTTCAGTTAAAATATAGTATTTTTCACTATTCACCCAAATATGAAAGTTATCAAAAAAAACACCCAAAATTTATTGAAAGTAAATTCTTATGTCTTGATTCTAAAGAAGAAGTTTATTTTGTCAAATAGAATATATAAAAGTTTCAAATGTTGGATTTAAAAATGGTTCATCATTAAGAGGTAGTAAAAGTGCATTTTTTGAAATAAATACTTCTTTTATCTGAAAAAGTGAATTTGTTCTTAAATTATATCTAAGAAACTCATAATATGGATTCTAAAATTATAAGGATTATATATAGTTCAATATTCTATTAATAATATTCATAACCGCTTTTGAACGGGTAGTTTGGTAATCTTGATGTGCGCTCGAACCCGATGTTGCATGTAGTGGAAGTTATTGAATTACTTTGAAAAAATAGCGTACTATGAAATCTTGGGGAGTTAAATTCATCCCTCCTTCAACAATTTGTGTCATTGAAATTTGATATTGTTCTTCGAAAATAAAAGGTTGAAAATAGAAAGTACCTTTGTCGGAAAACCCACATCAGAAATTGTGTTAATAAAATTAATTTTTAATAAGAGGAAAAGGTGAAAGAAAAATTCACCACCAAATTATGATCTGGATTAGGAGAACATTGGTTGAAATTAGAGACACGTAATTAAAAGAAAAACTTAAATACATATTTGGAGTAATTTAGGTCATCAGTCACAAATAATTTTTGAATTTAGGGCCTCAAAGCCATCAATCAATGATGATTTAAAATATCATCGGTTCCACAAAACATACAGTATTAGGATAACACATTTTTAGGTTTAATATTTCCTAGATAATGTTTAAGAATTGATATCTTCATAGAATAAGAGAAGAAAATAATATTTACTTGAAAAGTAGAGTTCCTTCTTTTAACTACTTTCTACCACAAACTAATATTTCACTATAAAATATAATAGAACATAAAAAATATTCTATTTAATCTATTCTTATAGGGTTCCAAAAAGATGAATTTATAATTCATCTACTAGAACCTTTAAAAAAAACTACAATATTCAATCCAGGACATCACATGGTTCAGTGGTAGGTGATATACCCATGTCGACCTTTGGTTGCGGGTTAAAGTCTCACGGCCCGACCAGACGTAATGGGTTGCTGCCCGAACTCTGAGATGTCCTTTTTATGGAAATCCAAAAATAATCTCAAAATAGACTTAATCAAAATACTTCTGCCCAAACTCACAGTCCAAAATTTATAAGGTAGTTAAACACAATTAAGATTCTTTTTTCCATGTATTAACATGTGAACACCTTCATCATGTATTCTTTTAAAAAACTCCAACATCCTAAATTAACATAAAACCTTATTTATTACATTCATAGTCACTTATTCCTTATATAATACTGGATATAAAACTTCTAAGAAAAAATGTTTTAAACTCCATCAATGAAGGAAGATACAAATCATTAATCATTTTCGAGGTAGTCAAGAATATCAAAAATAATTTATCCAAATCAAACATGTATTATTCCAAAATCACTACATTAGAATCAAGACCATATTATGGTTTATCTTTCTATCAACAATATATTTTCCAAAAAATTAACCTCCTATTGAGTCACTTTTTTTGCTTCCACACAATCTCAAGTCCTTAATGAAATAGTACTGTAGTACAATCCTTATATACTCCATAATTATTATAACCAGTACATCGTTGATACAAAAATCAAATGACATAATTCTCTAATAACTATATAATAACTCTAATGATTCCTCCCCATCTGTGGTAGTATCATAACTTGATTACTATTCAATAGTATCATTTGGGGCATACTTTGATGATTTGGACATTGGTTCGCATAGTGTCCCAACTCCTTGCAGATAAAGCATTGTACATTTGAAACCTTTTTCATACCCTCGAAGTCACGTACTTGGTGTCCTTTTTCTCCACATTTATAACAAACTCACATTCCCTTTAGGAAAGTAATAGGGGTTTTCTTCTCACAGTTACCACATATGTGAAAATTCTTTTTTTCCCTCATCCCTTTATCTATCTTTCTCTCTTTCATCCTTTTATTCTCTTGCTTCCCTTCAAAGCCATAGGACTCAGAGAATGATTTAATTATCTTATTAACAAATGATAATATTTCTTTATATGTTGAGAAAACATGAGAGACTATTTTCCTTCTAAATGTTGGCTTAATACCGTGAAATATAGGATCATTCTTACTCTATAGATTATACGTATTTCTGGAGTTCACATTCCTTCTATTACGCGCCATTTATATACAATGGAATACTATTGGTTAGTTTATGAATTGTAATGAATAATTCCAAACTTGTAAAATACCTAACATTAATTGAAAAATTTATGGATATAATCCATAATCAAAAAAATATATTTTTGAGGACGTATATAATCAGAAATCCTTAATAATGGTTCGTAATGAAAATAAGAAGTATCATAAGCATATCCCACAGGAGTGTCTTAACCAAGAGTGCAGCAAGGCCCATTGTCATGCACCAGTTCCCGTTTGAGTCTAGATCAAAGGAGTGTTTTCAGGTTTTACACCTAGGTACATCTGTTCCAGAGACGCCTCTACCTGCTCGTATCCAGAAAGGGATTTATTTCTTGGAAAACTCATAAAATTTCTACAATACCAAAATTCTAGGATGTTCTTCTATACTAATCATCATAGTTTATATTAGGTCTATGTACTCTAAGCAGAGATTATCTAAATATATCTTACAAGGTTTGTACTAAACATTCTCTAATACCAAATGTATTTCCTCGAACCCAGTTACCCAGATTCGATGCATTATTACATAGCATTGGAAAAATTCCAAAATAACAAGTCTTGAAAGACCGATTAGTTTAGTAGCCTTGGAAACTCTAGATACATTCATAATTCTTACATTACATCATAAAGTTAAAAACTACATAAACATAGTCTCCATATTCCACACTCATATCCCCTCAGACTATTCATAGAGGTCAACCATTATATACTTATTCACATCCTAGGAAAAATAAAACATAGAAAGGGGTGAGCTCAGATGCCCAGTAAGGATAACATTATACCAGAAACATTAATAAATAAGCATAAACATTTAAGGAAATATACGACTAAAACAAAAGCCTTTTAAAAATTTACTTCAACATAATATGGAAAAAATAAAATGAAATAATGTCATTTACTTATTCACTTGGATATTCTACTAATCCAATAATAACATGCAATATCAATAACCACTTTTTAAATGATGGAATGCATAATGCCAGACTATCATAACCACATAGTCAAGTCCTTGTTCCATGACTACAAATCAGATTTGGTCAAGGGAATGTGCCAAGACACTATTTTGTCTCATGAGACCTACCAAAGAATCGAGGAGCTATATTAGGCTCCACCTGTCACTTTCTAAGTCTAATTCATTCCTCATATGAAAATGTTTAAACATAACGTAAACATTCGTATTAAAACTGGAATACGAAATTTCAATACTTTATCCATAAACCATGAATAGTATGAAATAACACATCCATAGTCATAAATATCACAAAAACCTCAATATAATCTGGATGTTTTGAATCATAATAAATCAACTTCAAACAAACATAGAATCCATCAACGGATGTTGACATAGGTGAAATCAAAACATTTTTAGAAAAATATCTATTTCTATTTGGAAATACTTTAAAATACACATTATTATTAAAGAAAAAAATATATATTTGAAAATATTCTTATAAACTTGTAAGGGAATCTTTGACGATGTTATAATATCGGAAAATAGCCACACCCACCTTTTTAGTCAAAAAAGACATTCTTACCTTAATTTTGGCGAAATGATTAAAAAGGTCCTTGTTTGGAAAATGATGTAAATATTCCTTTGTAAACAACTTATAAAATGTCAAAAAAAGGAATAAATGACTTTAAACCATGGTCTATAAAATAGTAAGAATGTTTTGAAATACATTTTTAAGAAACATGTATATGGATGATAAAGAGGTCCCCGTAGATAATTACATATAAACAACCTCAGTTAATGAAGAGATTGTGAAATTAACCCTTACCTTGTACTTTTCTTTGGTCGAGGGTAGGTTAACCTCCTGTATAATGATGAAATAATTATTATTAAATTATACAAGAATCATATACATTAATATGATATCATATATGATCTTTTAACATTGCTTTGTTAATAATATCTTAGTATTATCATCGTTTTGGGTGTTAATGTATTCGTTTTCCATTATATTATTTGTTATGTGAGTAATATTTGTTATGGATGGGATGTATCTTATTCATATACATAATTATTTCAAGTATTTAAACATTATTTTAAATCATCAAATGAAAATTAGTCTTGAATGGATACGATGGGGAATGAATCTCATCACGTTCATGGAGATGGTAATCCGTATGTACGCACGAGAAACAATATCATTTTTTTGATATTAAAATAATATATTAATGGATGGTATATAAAATATACACAATAATTTTCATGTTATATTTATTAATTAAATTAATTAAAAATCATTATTATATTCATCCAAATTATAATGTATTGAATAACAATTACACCAAAACATGGAGACGGTAATCCGTACGTACACACATATGTTGACATGTAATTCGAAGGATGGATAGAATAATGAATATTGATGTACCATATTTATAATAACATCACAGTATATAGAGGATACTGAGTTATTATTTTATAATGGAAATAACAAAGAAATAATAAGTGGAAAAAGAAAAGAACTTGAAAGTGGTTGGTGAAAGTATTACCTCTTCTTCGTGTTCTTCTTTTTGATTTGATCAAAAGTGCTGCTTAATATGGATTTATGACTAAAGGAAGGCCTCAAGGATGAAGTTAGGGAAGTTGAGAGGATATTTGGGTAGGGTTTGGTTGAGCCTAAGGCTTTGAATGCGTGAATTAGAGAGAAGGGGGAGTGCCCTTTTATAGGAGGGGTGAGGGGCACCTTACGAAAAACTAGAAATATTATTTTATAATAAAATTGTTTTCAATTTGTAATGGATCAAAAATGGATTATTTAAAGGCCAAGGTGGGTATGGGATGAAAACCACCAAACCAATATTTTTTAGAGAGGTTTGGGTCACTATATTAATCTTAACTTTTATATTTAACTCTTAGTTAAATAGTTTGACATTTACCATGTCTCTTTTTAATTTTATATTATATGGTTAATAAGCATACAATATTCTTCGAAGAGAACCCCATGTAGTTAAATAATGATACAACTATCATTATATAGGTTCTTTTTCCAATCCTCATATTTTTATGAATAGAATATCAATTAACAATATTATATTTGTTATAAATACTCTTTAATGTCAATTTTGACACTATTTGGTAATTTGTTTTTGCTAAATTCATTACAACATTGTTAATTTGACAAAAATTCATCTAACCAACCTTAAAATGTAGTTTTAATCTAGAAAATTAGTTGAATTTATAAAAAGTCTCATATTAAATTTATTTGGATATTTATAATATCAATTATTTTAATATTTTATTGATTATGTTATTACTGCATCATCATTGTGTCATAAAGAAATTAAATTATTTAATGTGTAAAAATTACAAATAAAACACCATTATGTGGGAAATATTTTTATATTTATAATGAATATTTATAAACCAATATATCTTATGTATAACCCAATATTAAAAATGTTTTAGTTATAAATCTTTGATTGTATCTCTTTTAACACTTCTTTGAATTAAATAATAATAAATGTCCTAATCTAATCCAAGTGGAACAAAGAGGTTCATATTTATTTCCTAAGGTTTTTTGGTCAAATGTTACTTATCCAATAGAATTAGGACATGTGATTGGGTAATAATAATATCATTTTTACCCTTAATTACTCTATTCACTTTTAACCGTGGTAAATAAAAGTAAAAAGTTACTATTCACCAAAAAATATTTTTATCTTATTGAAACACATTTTACTCCTTCATATTAACCATGTATCTCATATTTTCAAAATTCCACTCACAAACGCGGTAAAAATAAGTTTTATGTGAATTTCCAAATTCTCCTCAGAGATGGGTAAAGATGGTGAAATGCTCAATAAATATTTTATATATCTAATATTATTATAAAACGACTCCAATGAAATACATTGAACTTATATAGGTATTATGTATTTATTTTATCATAAAATAAAATTAAATAAAATTATTAATTATTTAAATAAAATTTCTGTTTTAACAATAACTCAGTGTTTTTAACTATTCATAAAAAATGAAGTCCATTTTACCAAATTCAATACAAATAAGTTTCAGTTATTAATTTAAAATTAATTCCCATTGTCAAAACCAAAAAGCGTATTTTTAAGAAACAAAATCTACCAAAATATTGACACTTGTTTATGTCCAATCTCTATGTGAAACTACTTACAATGAACAGCATTGGATTAAATAGTAAAAATATACTCTATTTTTACTTCCAAACCATTAAAATTTATAATTTATCACTATAAATTATTTTTATTAAAAAAGTTGTTTTTAGTTAAAATATAGTATTTTTCACTATTCACCCAAATATTAAAGTTATCAGAAAAATGCCAAAAATTTATGGAAACTAAATTCTTATTTCACGATTCTAAAGAAAAATTTTATTTTGTAAAATAGAATATATAAAAGTTTCAAATATTGGATTTAAAAAGGGTTCATCATTAAATGGTGGTAAAAGTGAATTTTTTGAAATAAATACTTATTTTATCTGAAAAATTATTTTGATCATACATTATGTCTAAAAAACTCATAATTTGGATTCTAAAATTATAAGGATTATATATAGTTCCATATTCAGTTAATTATATTTATTACCACTTGTGAACGTTTAGTTTGGTAATCTTGTGGTGCACTCGAACTCGATGTTGGGTGTAATGCATGTTATTGAATTAAATTGAATAAATAACATACTACACAATCTCAGGGTGTTACATTATTTGTTACTAATTACTCATGATCTCTAGGATTGAATAATGATAAAATATTCAACACCAGCATCTGTCCCACTTTGTCTAACATTGATACAACCACCACATTTCTCATCGTATCCCTTATTAACTTGAATTTTATTTTGTGATTCCATTAATCAAATAATGGAATGTTGATGTATGAGAATAATTAAATTAAATAATTTATATATTGAATTTACAAAAATAGAATAATTAAGTAATAAATTATTTTTATAAATTATTTTAATAATATAAAATTATAAATCATGGTTATATACGGTTAATTCCTAATATATTCTCTATGAAAGATATATAAAAATATTTCACTATGATTTGTGATAATATTTGAAATTTAATAAAGTAAATATTCTATCAGTGTCAAACAGGATGTGTTGTTGTGCCTAATTTTCATGCACTATTTGTTGATCTAATGAAGACCCAATGATAATTGTTTAGTGTTATTTCTCGCCACTACATTTTTCTGAGTCCTCACATCCACATTTTCGTTAACTGATTGAATTTTCATTTCTAGGAAGCCACAAAATATCTACTTTATAATATTTAATGATATCTTCCATTTTTATGATTAAATATATGTTTTTCAAAAAATAATTCTAATCCTAAACCTCGAAAATTTGTAGATATTCATCGATACTAACTAAGGATCCCTAGAACCATGCTACCATATTTGGTACAAAAATCAAATTCTTAGTAAAATCAATTTTCAATCATGTGATATGAACCATGATAAACTAACATATATTAAACAATAATATTATATATCTTAATAATCTCAACCAATTTGAAGAAACATAATGTTTCGTTTATTTGGACATTAACTATATGAAAAAAAATATTTTACTAGACTTTTGATAAATTATCCATATTCAAAACATGCTGGATCCACATTAAGAAAACACTAATTTTATAGTCATCTTCATAACATGGGAAATGTAAAAATGAATAGGGGATAATTTTTTTTTTCAAATTTAGATAATATTGTTAATGAATTTAAAATAATTGATAAATTATAATATTATGAGAAATATTATCATAGTAAAAATATTTTTTTTAAGAAACATGAACCAATAAAAATTTTACTTATAATTTAAGGACTTGTATTATCAAATAATCATAAATATACCATAGCATATGAATGAGTAAACATGATTTAGTAATCATTACACATAGTGGGAAAATAGGAATATAGAATTGAAATTATTTATAAGAATAATAATATGTAATATTAACATTATGGGTGTGTTAAAATGTTAACAAATCCATATTTAATGTTAGTATGATTAGTCTACCCACAAGTTTATGGAATTAGGCTTGGGATTTCCACACATGTAACCTTGATCTTGGTTATACCATCAATATACCCTTTTGAATAGGATAACCTCCCATATAAACATTTATTTGTGATAGCCTACCTTGTACATAATTTTTCTCATGGGATATAAAATTTTATAAGTCATTGGAGTTTTATAAAAAAATCAACCATCAAATAATAATAAAAATCATATGTTTGCAACCTCAACTGGAAATCAGTAATCATTTTTCAAAGAATAATAAAACCATGGGTATGAAATTGGTTTTTATGAGAACATAATTAAAACAAAATTATAATATATAATTCATTGAATAACTAATAAAATGGAAAATGGTTTGATAACATTTTTTAATTTCATAAAATGAAATTTCCATAAGTGTCAGATCATTTGAAAAAAAGTTATCCAATATGATTATTTTTCAATGGAAATTACTGTTCATTCAATAATGATTACTCCAAATGAGATATTTATTTTTAGAGATAATGTTGAATGAATAAGTGAAATCAAGAAATGATATTTCATAAAACATTTTTACATTATTCAAAAATGATGAATTTTTTATCATGAAAAGAAAATAATTTTAGTATTTTAAAAAATATTTGCTGAATTCCACATCATTTGAAAAAGTAATAAAACCTATATTTGAAACAGGATAAGAAGAATAATGATTATCAACCATTATATTAGATATTTATAATTTTAAATATTAAAGATGTATATTGGTGGTAGGAAAGAACATTGAGATTTATGATTAATAACTTATTATAGTCGATGATAATTATTATAACAAAAATAAAATTTTATTAGAAACAAATTCATAATGGGTTAATATTAGAATAAAAATATACATTTCTCTAAAATATATAGATAATATTTAATATAATCAACTTTTATGTGGGAACAAACCATTCATTGAAGAAATTAGTTCATAATGAATAATTATAGCTCAATGAATGTATTTTTGTGTTTAAAAGATCCTTTATAAAAATGTTATATCTTTAATCTAAAGTCTATGAAAGAATAAAATATAACAAGGATTTATAAATCCATTAAATTTCATGATAGTATCACAAAATATTCCATTGGGTAGATATAAACTACACAATATTAATATAGTGGTAAATATAGAATATGTATCAATGAATTATAATGGATTGGAGAAACCATTACCTTAGTTCCCAACATCCATGAAAACAATATTACCTACATTATAATAAAAACAATTATATTATTTAATTATTTTTAACCTTAATTATATATATTTACATTTAATTATTCTATTATGATCATTTAGTACATATGTATTACATAGTAAATGGTTATTTTAATTATCAGATTTTAGTAATTTGGATTTTTTCATTTGTTTTTTTCATTGGTGATATTTGATCCCATTCATGGGAAAAATTTAAAATTTACTTAATTATGTATGTTTTGTAAATATATGATTAATGAATATTTTAGCATTTCAAATATCAATCTATGTAACGTCCTAGCCCTAGAAGCCTGGATCTAGTGCATTACTTATTACATTGTCATGATTACGATGAATCAAATCCCGAAGTACCGATCAATTTAGTAGTCTTGAATAAACTAGATAAATACACATAACTCATATTAATGTATGAATGGTAACCAAATACAATACATAACAAAATCTAATATACTGCATCGACGAGAACTGAATAAATGGTCTCTACCTCATAACCTGTTAATGGTAAAAAAATGAAAGGGGTAAGCTCAAATTCTCAATAACGGTTAAAATAGTGAAAACATGAATTAATAATAATTGAATCATAAATAACAGACACAATCAATATGTCATTATGAATAAATGAAAAACACACGCCATTAATTAACTAACAATGGAACTGCTTAATAGATCATGTCATAGTGAGAACCTCATAGATATTAATAACTAAAAATGAATAATTATAATTAATATTAACCATACATCATGTATTTGGAATGTGATACCACCATACTGTCGAAATAGTTTATGCCTATGGGTAGAAACACGCCAGATTTTTTGAAATAAACCCGAAGGGTTTATCACCAACAGATTTTTCTCACGAGACATATCGGTGAATCAAGGGGATATAACAGGCACCACCCATCACTTACCATTACAATATTTCATTTTAAACATATTTAATACAATTATATATGCCTTCTTAATATCCTTATAGATTATAGAATATAGATTCATTAAAATTTCCATAGTTAAAACAATATTCCAAATAAACACCATATGTGAAATAGTATATGGAATATGGAAATAATCATATCCATGATGCAAGAAAATTTATATTAACTAGAATTAGTTTTTAAAATGAGAAAGGATATCAAATGGTTAGTATATACAACACATAAGAAATATTAGGTGCACAATACAAAGTAGATCTCAATGAATTGGAAATTGAGACAAAGACTATTACAACATTGTAATCAATTTAATCATTTGAAAAAAAAATCAATTGTCAACAAATGAATCATAGAATACCATGAATATAAATATCATCATGATATTATATATCATATGGTGGTGAAATTATACAACATACATGAAATAATTGGTGGAAAATGGAAATCTCACAGAATTGAAAGTGAGATGAGATTCCCCTTACAATGACTTCATCATGGTATCGTGTGTTATTATGAGGGATTAATAAGAGTTAAAGGGGTATATCATCATTTATATATCATAAGGGATTTATGGGGGAGGTGAAAAAAATAACCAATCATATTTAATTAAAAATAAAAGTACACAATATTGTGGGATTATTGAATTAAAGTGAGAGAGAGAATCCCTTACCTTATGCCCGAAGGTGTTCCCGATTGATCTTAAGGACCTGAATAATCAAATTTTGATTCATTAATTAAAAATAAAATTACTTAATAAACATGTTATAAATTCATTATAACCTTATTAGGTTAATTAATTACATTTGTTTATGGGTTTAAGTGGTTCAATTTTATTTTTTTGGAAGCATTTTCTTCCTTGGTTTTCATGATCGGTTTACATGTATTCAGTATAAGAGTTTGTTTGAAATGTGGTCAAACATATAGAATTTTTAATACATATTATTATTTCAATTACATAGAGATAAATTATTTTATAATTATTTTTGGTTGTATACCATGAGGATGACTCATTAGATAAAAGTTAATTACAAACGCTTGGATTAACATGGATGTTTTGTGCATAATGAACATGTTTTTTGTTATTATTTTATATTATGTTTGTTAAAGGATTATAGAACATTGAATAGGTTAAAACACATATATATTATTTTGATAAACCATTAAAAATTTATCATGACATGTTTTTAAGAAATTAATATAAATTGAAAACCAGTCATCCTTGAATGTGATAAATTCACACATCTCGGACGATATTTTCATTTTTAGTGTAAGTGGTGGGGGAAAAGAGAGATGATGATGAAATATTAAATTAATATAATAAATTAATATTCAATGTAATTTAGTATAAATATAATATAATATGGATGTGGGGTGGTGAGGTGAGAGAAAAAAAATAATGGAACTTGTAATAGATTTTAAAAGAAAGGGATGAGTGGTTTGCCTCTTGAATACTCCTCCTTGATAATCTCGTTAAAGCCATTGTTTTTGGTCTTCTGGTGAGACCAGTAGGTCGTGGAAATGGGGGAAGATCTTAGGGAGATAATTGATCAAAATTTAGGCATGTCATGAAGCTTGAGAGGTGAGGGAAGAAGACGTGGTGACAGGTTGTTTATATATTCGAAGGGAGGAGGGTTTTATTAATATTATAATAATTAATTATTATTTTCCACAAGACAATCAATAAGGAGGATTACATGAACTAGAATACTAATAAGTTAATTTTAGTTCTATAGTTTTGTTTTTACTTCACTCATGATGCATGTAATAGTGAATTTAAATTATAATGTATTAATAAGGTAAATTAATGTATTTTACTATTCACGAAAAATTCATGTATTTCAGAAAAATCATAAAAATTCACCCAAACAATTTATCAATGTGTAGAATAAAAAATGGACTCTATTTTTCAAAAATAAATTTTTAAATATGGAAAATATAATATTTAATTAAATCAATTATTTAATTGAAAAATACCAACACTTAAAATATTCATCTTCATTTTAATGGTGCCTAATTTTTTTTTATACATTTCTATGTAAAATTACAATTAATAAGGGTCTTATTACACTTAATATGGGTATGTTACTATTAATAAGGGTACGAAATGATTCACTAAACATTATTTTGATTCTATAAAACTCAAAATAACAACCTTATGAAAACTGTATATGTTCGTTTTTCGAAATTGAAAACACGGATGTGGAATATTTTAGCCTGATGGCTAGGTTTTGACTATCACCTAAATAACCGAGTGTTGTTTCAATGAAAAATAGTGCTTTATAAAATATAGGTTTTCTAATGAATATAATTTAATTATGAGAAACCAACCATAAATTGTTTGGGGTGTTATAATCTATGATTGTTTTAGTTATGATACATGAGGATGAAATCAGTTATGGGATTGTTTCTGATAATTTTCCGATTTCAAAAAATTATCTTCTAATGATCATTAATTCTTCTGTTAAAATTACATAATCATATTAGTTATATATATTAATCCATAATATCTTATGAATCCATTAAATAATTTTTATAATCATCCATTAATTGAAGTATCAAAAAATGAAATACATATATTCATAGAGGTGGTAGTCTAAAAATACGAACAAGCAATGTTCTCATTTTTCAATGGCTGGGATGAAAGGAATATAATTTAATAAATTTATATATAAACTCATAATTATAATCCAATTATAATACATGTTAGTTTATTCCATCTATATGAAAATAAATTAATTTTTTTGATAAAAATAAAATATACCACTTCATAGGGGTAGTTCTGAAGACGTATGTATGGGTAACACTTTCATTTTACATTCGATTGATGGAAGAATATAATAATTATTAACACAAAATAATTTCATTTTATTGTATATATAAAAAATACTTAACCAAATATGTTTTATATAATAGATTCATATGAGGTGGAATATTAAATAGACCTGAAATAAAATTGTAATAAAATAAACTCTTCATCAAATATCATCCCCTAGATTACAACATTACACTACATAGTTTGGTATTTTCATTGGACCAAAACTGCTATGATTTGGGAAATATACATGGGGAGAGATACTGGTATGGATTGGTTTATATGTGAATCTAAATGGATGTGAATTACTTGGGATATGATTTTCCGTTCTATAAGTGAGGAGAGTGAACCCTTGTATATACCGTTAAATGTAAAATTATATAAATTATATTTCATGGGAATGTTTATCCACAAATAATATTTTTGAAATATATGTTAAAATTTATTATAAAAAAATTAATACAATAATAATTTCAAATTATTTTTTGAAAATTGAGGCCTCTTCTCCAAACCCAACTCTGCTATTAATACCTTTTACACAATAGAGAGTCGGAAAACATTTAACATGGAAGCTTATTTCTATGCAACAAAATCATGTTGAATTTACTAAAAAAATACTAAACATTATGATTCTAAATATTAAATCTATTTAACTATGTTTATTTTATAACGGTTTAATAATATAATATTATTATAAGTATTAAAATTGAAAAAGAAAATGATTTTAAGGACATTTTATGCATTAAAATTATTTAAATCCCAAATAATTTACATAATTGAATCTCATGAAAAATACTGGTTTATTAATACAAAAACATGATTTATGGGAATTATAATCCAATAGAATTTAATTGTAGAAATCTTAATTTTGTACTTAAATAAAAAGATCCAAAATTTCAGTTTTATTAAAATAAAACAACACTTCTGCTTTAAAGTGTTAAAGATATAATTATAAATAGAATATAATGTAAAAATAATATTTAATTAATTTAGTTGAAGAAATAATTTTTGAATTAAATTGTTCAATGTACATTTAATTATTTTTTATTTAATGATTATGTTTAAAAGTTAATGGTATTTATAAAATTATATTATCCAATATTCACTTAAAAATAATCAATTTATAAAAATAACAAAATTCACACTAAGATAAATATGATAATTTGGATCAAAAAATAAAATCATTTAAGAGAATTAAATTTTGACACATCAAAATTTTTATATATTTAAAAAAATAATATATAATTAAAAAGTTACTTTTTTTTGAAAAACAGCATTTCAACATTGTATGTTCTTAACATTATTTCATATTATTAGCTAACTAAAAGACTTAGATTTTTATATTAGTTTGTAAATTTAAATTTTACATTTTTTCAAAATTATTATTTATAATTAATAAATTATTTTTATTAGGATAAAATAAATACAACTAAATAAATATTCCTCTAGGAAAGAATCATTTTTACATTAAATAATATTTATTATTTATCTACAAAAAGGATGAATTTTTAAAATAATATTAGATATATTTACAACATGATTAATTTTTTTTATAATTATAATATTTCATGGATCATTGTTGTTTACTATTTTTTTGTGGATAAATCATATTCAACATATTATTTAATTAACATAAAAAAAAATATACTAAATTATTAGGTCATTTCAACTCACATACATCATGTGAATGTTCTTCAAGTAATTAATGATGACTGATAATATCTGCACCCATTTTCAATATATCTTTAATCTGGGCCCCCTCAACTCTGTTTAAATTTTACACTTTGTTGATAAATCATCTATAAATTCATCGTTCACTTGATTAGTGATTTCTAGTTGATATACCATCTCATTTTTTTGATTGGATCGTGCCTTGAAAAATATATAATAATTCTATAAACTGATGAATAAATTTCATTTCAAAAAATTATTGGATTCCACATTTTTATCAATCTATATGGGTGGCTCTATATTTTCATATATCATTGAAAATTAACATATATTATTTAAATAATATTTAACAATAGAATAATAATTATTAGCTTTAATTGGATTGTTAAAATTCTCAATAGTCTTAATTTTCATATTCATTATATTTATACATTTTTACATATGGAAATTTACGTGACCAAAGAGAAACATTCATAAGTATTGCGTCTATTTCCTCTGGAAATGAGGATGACCTCATTGATTTAAGGTTCAAACATTACAATAGGTTTCTAACGGGTTTGTTTGTAGAACTATAAACATCCAATGATTCTATAGCCATTTGGACCTACTTTCCAAAGGTAGGTGCTCATTAGTTATGAACATATAATGCCTAGCAATTTGCATTGGTTGATAGGATGGGAGGTCGAACTCCTCACACCTTTATTTGGGGAATTATTGTCTACTCCAGGACTCTCTTTATAGATTTATGTTATGTTCATGAATCCTTATTAAATTACCATGTATAAAAATGAGCTTTCCTTTAGAACATGCAATAAATGCTTGATATGTAGGAAATTTAGAGAATCTTTTTATATGTATTCAATGTTCTTCATCGATAGAGAATCATCTGTATTTGTTAGAGATTCTTAGTCAATGGTATCCTTTAATACATTATATAAAATGTCTCGTGGCCATTATGATGACCATACTAGTTTTAAATCCACTCAGTGTGGCACGTGAAGTTTATTGTCATTCAGAAGGACATGGATTATTTTAGAGTTGGGATCATACTCGTAGATGGGCTACCTATGTATCCTTTATATAGAAAAGGAATCATAACCCATGTAGTTCGAGTAAATAAGTATGAGGTGTAAGAATGATTGATGGTTCAAAGAAAGATGTCATAAATTATTTTACACTATAAGCTCACGTGAGTCATGCTCGGTGTGAGAAACAAGAGGTATAGGTAAAACCAGACAATTGTTCCATGAAAGATGCAATCATAAGAGATGGTGTGGGGATTATGTATGTATGACTACCCAAATAGATAGAGATCAGGACTTATTTCAGAGAATAAGTCTGATAACAGGGTCCATAATGGTATATGTGTTTTTATGGAGATTTGGATACTCTAACTTGGTTCTTACTTCTGAGGAAGATGCCTAAATTAAGAGGGACTTATGATTGGGATTTATTCCTGATAAGGAAGTCCAGATCAAAAGTAAATTAAGACTGGTTAAGAGAAATTATGATTGGGGCATATTCCTGAGAAAGAGGCCTAGGATAATGTGACTTTAGAACTGGGGCTTACTCTGAAGGAGGAGGCCCAGGTTAGGGAACGTGTGACTGGGAATTACTCCTTAGGATGATGCCCAGGTTAAACGAAATTAAGATTGGGGCTAACTCTTGAGAAGGAGGCCCATGTTTGGGGACTTGGGGCTTACTCCTAAGAAGGATGCCCAAATTATGAGAACATGGACTGGGGCTTACTCCTGAAAAGGAGGCCCAGTTTATGGATTCTCTAATCTTAAAGGATGAGGTTGAATAAATGAAATCCATAACCTTAGTGACATAAAGATGTGTAAATCACTAGGTTTTGAGAGATGTTCCATAGAATTCCTTTCAGATAAGGAAGCCAATAAGGGAAACATGCTGAAGAATATGGCTTTAATGAGGGTTTTGAAGGATGAATCTTGAATATGAGAGGTGGATATCCATAAGAGAGGTGAAATGGGCAGGAAGGGCACCCAAAAAGAGAGGGGCGCACAAGTCCTGCGTGGGTGCGCATGTCCTGGTCGCTCATGTGTACCTGCGCGACACATAGGTACTTGCGCGATGGTCATCCCATGGGGTAATACACGGAAGAGGCTTGGATCAAGACCTTCGTATTATCCCTAAAGTCTTCCAAAAGAGTGGAACACATGTTTTTTTGATAGGATAAGGCGGTGCGCAAGTGTGTCCATTTCCTTAAGGGCTGTCCACTTAGGCGCACAAGTGTTGATGAGTTTCAACACTTTGGCCTTGTTTCCCTGGTTTATATCTTCCATTATAGGTAATAAATTAACTTAGAAGTGACCGGAAGACTTCATGCAGAGACTAGGGCGACCAGAGCTTAAATCTGACTTTTGGAATTTTTTTGTTCGTGAAATGGGGGGCCCACCGGGGGTTTTTATAGGCTGTTGAAGACCCCGGGTGATAATCAAAGAGGGTGCGCAAGTCACCTGCATAAATATTATGTGGCACACAAGTATACTTGCATGACCATGATTAAACATGCATGATCCAAGTGGGATGAAATCCTTCTTCCTTCCATGGTTGATTTTTGATGTTTCTTCAAAGGATGACTCACTTTGGATTAATGTATTTCTATTTTTGAGTCATTTAGAATCTGTGACGGAAAGGAGCATAAAAAAAGTCCCCCCTCAGAGTTGGATCTGAACGAAATGAGCATGTGACTCTGATGAATAGAAGAAAACCAAGGATTATGTGGTGCATAGGTGTTGTACGCGCAGATGGAGTCACGCAAGCTTCGGCGCGCTGGCTTTGGCGCGCAGGGTTGCGGCCTGGACTAAATATAAGCGGCCATTCTCTCACAAAGGACTCGGATTTCAAACTTCCAAGAACTCGCCGCAAAACTGGCCTTTGCCGTGAAAGTTATACTATTTTCCGCTGCTTCTTTTTTTGTCACGCTGCTATAGAGGTATTTGGACTTTCTCAGTGATACCTGCACGCCAAAACTTGCTTGACAGACTTATACTTGCGCACCAATTTGGGACTTTCGCGACATAATGCCTTAGCCATTTTTTCATTCACATATTTTTTGAAAAATAAAATTACACATGAGTTAATTATTCCACCTTTGTGCAGATTAAATGGCTCCTAGAAGAATCAGAACTGCTGGTGAACTGGCGAGTAAGCGAATTGAGGACCTGATGAACATTGTTGGCCATGATTACTATGAGATCTGCGACATCACTCTCCCAGATTTGGCAATGTACTAGAAAAAATATCATCTTAATTTCCAACAGAGCATCTATCTGCCACTGTATGGCCATGGTCATCTGAAAGGAGTCAATGTTCGAGATGAAAATAATTATCTGCTTGAGATGCATCTGCACTTCTACTCCTCTATTTATGTTATGATATGCATTAAGAGCAAAAAAATGGTGTGAACTTTCAAAATTTTCATCCTTTACATTTCCTTGAAATTATTTAAATGGAAAAACCATGGGATGAAATGTTTTCTGCTGCCGGTTTCTGGAGAGAAGACTATCATGGTATTATAACCATATCTAAAAAGAGTACTCTCTCAAAATGGCTCTTTACTTTCAATGCTCCATTCTCAAATACATGTCTCCATCTTCCATGTATCTTGGATAGAAACAGAGACACTGTTTGATCAGAAATTATTTTTCTCAAACCACACTCAAGAATATACTTTTATAATTGTTCCAAGAAGAGATGGAATCGCTACATCTCTTATTGTATCCAGTTGAATGAATGGATTCTATGAGGCTGCTCATGAAGTTCGGGATGCCGTAAATCAAATGAAGAGTTATGTTGAAATTTTTTTTCATTCGTGAAAACGAGAAGAGGCTCCAGTCTATGGATTTACTTCTAACTCTAGTGCATTAATGAAAAATACTTTAACCATCAATCATTTTTGCATGACTTCTTTTTCTACCTGCTTTAAATTTTTACCTAAGACAATGGGCCTAGGAAGCATAATTTGATTTTTTATAGGATTATTATAAATAACCCTGCAAACTTTGAATCTTTTAATTTCTCAATATTGCTTAAATCAAACGAAATGTATGTTTAGTGAGCTGGGACTTGACTTTTGTTCAGAGTTACCTTGTCTTTTGAGGGTAGTTTAAATTCATGCACGTAAGACATAAAAAGGCTAATGTTTAAGGTCAAAATAGCTTTCACCGAATGGATTAAAATTGACTCAATTCCTTGAATGTTTATCTGAAAACCTATTACCACATTCAAGTATGAGTGAAAATATGTAAACGATGACTTAAGTAATTTTGAATCTGATGAATTAGACGAAAAGGGAAAAAAGGTATTAGAATAATTAGTTCCCAAGAATGAAGTTACCATTATTTAACAAACCCTTTAGGGGTTTTAATTATGCAGGGTCTCCTATGGGCATTGGCTACATAGTCAAATAATAGCATCTTTTGGCTGATAGGTATGTTATGTAGACTACTTATGCAAGGCCTCCTAAGGGAACGTGTTGCATAGTTAGACAGAAGAACTCTTAGAAATTTACTTTTCTAGTGCTAAAAATCCAGTGGAAGTTTATGGAGATTCAAATTTTCCAAAGCATAGAGTTTTCTGTATGGAGAGAGGTACTTGAATATGGAGAGGATATTTACAATCAAGATTGCCTAGGAAATGGATGAATGTCACTCCTACGAAGGTCTCACCCAAACGTAGGGAAGGGAAATATAAACCTAAGACATGAATATGTTCAGATCATGAAAAAGAATACAAGAGAAATATAATAAGGATGGCTATTTTTGTGGATCCCTACATATTTTAAATTAGAAAAATAAGGAAAAAATGTGTTTTATTCCCAAGAATGATGTTTAAATTATTTAAAAACCCATTTAGGGGGTTGAATTATGTAGGTCCACCTAAGGGCATTGGCTGCATAGTCAAATAATATCATCTTTTGGTTGAAAAGTCTATTATGTAGACTGTTTATGCAAGGCTGCCTAAGGGCACGTGCTGCATAGTTAGGGAAAAGAACTCTAAAAAATTAGACATTTTGTGAATAGAAGTCATGAAAAGGGTTATGAAGATCTGAAAATATTTAATATTAGGTGTGTGACACATAAAAATGGGCATTGTTAAATGCATGTAGAAATACACAAACCAATGCTAACCATAATCATGTTGTGGCTTGGTCCTGAATGAAAATGTTGGACATCACTACATATCCCATAAAGATGGGAATCAAGCCATACATAGTTTTTGAACAACAATTCAAATTCATGTCGGACGACAATGTGGGAGATCTTAGTTTAGGGTCATAGGGCTTGGACCATAGTAATTAATAAAGAGTGTATGTTTTCATAAGAGGACTTTTCACGTAAGGGACTAAAAGTGGAATTTGAGGTTAGGCCGAAAGAACTTGGGGCTGGATTTTTGGGACACTCTAATGTTCCTACATATCCCATAAGGATAGGAATCAAGCCCATGCAGTTCTAGAAATAACCATTGTACAGATTTGGTTCATACATGTGAAGGGTGAAAGGGGACTTTAGTGCAATGATGGTTTGACCCACAATAAAAGGTTCGGGCATTTCCATGTATGAATGTTGTCTTTGGAATATAACATAATTAGAGATCAATGTAAATAATGATTCCATCTCAGTTGAAGGTGTCAATTAATGTTGTAGTTTATTGTCATACAGGACAAAAGATCTATATAGTTTAATGTCGTATATCAAGGACAAAAGTGAACCAATATGAAGATATTGATTTCGGGAGTGGATTTATGAATCAACATCATATGACTTGGTGGTGAACCGATGTGAAGAGACTGGTTTTTGGCTTGAACCTCAAGAGTTTGCCTACGTACCCATATTATAAGTTATGGATCAAATTCTGCGTAGTTCAATTGAAGAATGAATTAGCGATCAGGTTGTTCTTGGGGACAACAACCTAAAAAATGGTGTCGGGACTTATGCGTGATTAGAGTCCCAGAGAAGGTGTTATGGTTGAATATTACTCTAAGCTCACGTGAGTCATACTCGGTGTGAGAAAAAAGAGATAGAAACAACCTTAATGATGCACAGTTTAATGTCATGTAGGACGTATTAAGTGATTATGTAGTTTAAAGTCTAGCAGTGAGGACTATTGGTGCTGCACAGTTTAATGTCATGTAGCAGGGATAAAATTAAACAAATATGTTGATATTGATTTTGGGAGTGGCTTCATGAATCCACATCATATGAGATGGAGGTGAACCAATTGAAGAGACTGTTTATGGGCTTGATCCTTGGGAGGTTTCCTACATAACCAGTTTAGAAGGCAGGGATCAAAGTCTGCATAGTTCAATTGAAGAATGAATTAGCGATCAAGTTGTTCTTGGGGACGACGACCTAAAAATGGTGTTGTGACTTATGCATGATTAGAGGCCCAGAGAAGTTGTTATGGTTGAAGTTTACTCTAATCTCACGTGAGTCATACTCGGTGTGAGAAACAAGAGTTAGCAACAACCTTAACGATTCATAATTTAATTTCATGTAGGACATATTAAGGGAATATGAAGATTAAATTCTTGATGTGAGGACTATTGGTGCAACACAGTTTAATTCCATGTAGCAGGGAAAAAATATAGTTTAACGTCGTGTAGGACGTATTAAGGGATTTCTGTACAGTTTAGTGTCATATATCTAGGACGATGGGGACAATATAGTTTAATTTCATGTTGGACGAAAGGGGGAATGTGCAATTTAATGTCATGCAATAAGGAAAAAAGAGGACACAATTTAACGTCATGATGGACATATTAGGGACCTTTTCCCAGTTTAACGTCATGTTGGATGAAAGGGATGCAAATAGTTTAAGGTCATATGCATGGACCGGTAAAGGTGAAGTTTAACGTCTTTTTGGACATAAGGGACTATATAGTTTAATGTCTTGCAGAAAGGACAACACATTTTAACGTCATGTTGGATGAAAGGGATGAAAATAGTTTAACATCATATACATGGACCAGTAGTGGTGTAGTTTAATGTCTTTCTGGACATAAGGGACTATGCAGTTTAAAGTCTTGTAGCAAGGACAACACAGTTTAATGTCATGTGGGGCGAAAGGGATGCAAATAGTTTAAGGTCATATGCATGGACCGGTAATGGTGCAGTTTAAAATCTTACTGGACATAAGGTACTATGCAGTTTAAAGTCTTGCAGTAAGGACAACACAGTTTAACGTCATGTTCGACGAAAGGGATGAAAATAGTTTAAGGTCATATGCATGGACCGGTAATGGTGCAATTTAATGTCTTGTTGGACATAAGGGACTATTCAATTAAATTTCTTGTATCAAGGACAACACAGTTTAAAGTATTGTTGGAGGAAAGGAATACAAATAGTTTAAGGTCATATGCATCGACCAGACTGATTTATTTTATGTTTATAAAAAATTCTTCTTTAGAAATCTGGCATTGGTTGGAGTAGTGATGAGTTCACCATCCATTGAGATTAAAGAATAATCTCTATTGGAGTAGACCTTATGTATTTAATAAGGTCCTTCCCATTTTGGGTCATGCTTGGGAGTTTTCATTCCTAGTATCATTGGTGTTATGAGAACCAATACCAATTCTCCCTAAATGAATGAACAAAGACAAACTTTTTTGTTGAAACCTCATGCTATTCGATTATGATAGACATCCATGTGTTTCAGGGTGCACAATCATTTCTCATCTAACCATTCCAATTCAACCAATCACTTTTGAGATTGTTCATCTATAGACGACTGATAAAAAATGGATACTCTGAGCGAGGGTAATTGAAAAACAATTGGAAAGACTGCATACATTCCATATACGAGTGAATATGGAGTTGACCACGTTGCAGTGTGGGTAGTGGTTCGATAAGCCCATAACGCATGAAATAGTTTATTGGGCCATGGCATCTTATATTTATCCACCATATTTTGTAGTATGTTTGGAAGAGACTCATTGAAAGATTATATCTGGCCATTGGCCACCGCATGATATGGAGATGAATGATTGGATATGATGTTGTATTCTTGATACAACTTATTTAACATGGATGAACATGAGTTGGTTCCATTTTCCATCAATATGGTATGAGGTACACAAAATCTGGTAATGATCTTAGACTTGATAAAGCTAACAATTCTAATAGAACTAAATTCTTTGAGAGGAATTTCCTCTACCCATTTCAGTATCGGTAAGAATATACTTAAAAAGCATGGTCGTAGCTGAAGGGTAAGGTCCCACCACATCCTTTCCCAATGTGGAAATTGCCTATGAGTATTTATCTATATGAAGAAACTCTAGAGGTCGATGAATGAAGTTGTCATGTACATGACATGAATGACACTTCTTTGTGAAATCAACACAATCTTGTATCATTGAAGGCCAAAAGTATCCAAGCCTTAAAATTTGATCAGATTGTCTATGTCCAGTCTGGTGGGCACCACAGACTCCTGCATGCACTTCTTTCATGACATCCATTCTCTCTTCACCATCAATGCATCTGAAGATAACTCCATGAAAACCCATATTTTAGAGAATGTTCTCTAGGTTATTTGTGATATCATAAAGAGAAAAAATGGCAACATGTCTCCAGACTTTTTTATCCCCACCTCTATCAGGTGGAAGTGTTCCATTTGAAGGTACTCCCTTATATGTGTCATACATCCTGCAGTATGGCCATATGGTTCAGAGATGGGACTAATTTTATTGATTTCCTCTGTTATGGTATGAACATAAGGTGAAATTGTATGACGGTGGGAAATAATTATGGTTGTCTCGTCCCGATTTGGATCTACTAGAGATGTGCTATATTAGCCAGTGCATCAACTAGGAAATTTGGTGATCGCGGGACATAAGAAAATGACGGTTCCGTAGGAAATTCCGCCATTAAATCTATGACGTAATCATACAAAGGGATTATCTCTTCTTTTCTGATTGCTTAATCCTCATTGACTTGTTTGATTACCAGGTCTGAATCACCTTTCACCTTTAAGTGATTCAACTGTGCTTGAAGCACCAACTTTAATCCCGGGACGAGAGCTTCGTATTATGCTTCATTATTTGTACCTCCTCCCAATAATGATAAGGAATAAGGTAACACTGCCTTTTACAGGGAAATGAGAACAATTCCTAACCCAACTTTGTTGAATTTAGAATCCTCTATTTTTTTCTCTGTTGGACTTCTGGAAGCACCATCAACATACATTTCCCATGTTTGATGATTATCTTGAATAGAAAATAATTCTTCATCAGGATGGTCAATATCTGAAGATGTGTCTTCTACTGAAGGATGTTCAGCAAGGAAATCAGGCAGATCTTGGCGCTTTATTGCCTTTTGAGTCACATACTAAATATCAAATTGCTGAAAAATAACTTCCCTCCATGCCAGACATCCTGTAAGCATTGAAAGAATAAGGATGAATTTCAGTGGATTATTATGAGATACCAATTGGTCCTCGTGATGTTGCAGGTAGAGTCTCAACTTCTGAACTGTAAATATTAATACTAAGAAGCACTTCTAAATACTTGAATATCGGGTTTCTGCTTTAAACATAGTCCGATTGAGATAGTAGATTTTGTTTTCATTCTCATCATCATTCTTATGAGTACGAAAGGCACTCAATGATTGCTCTAAAGCTATCACATAGAGGATATGTGGTCTTCCTTCAACAGGTGGAATTAGTACTGGTGGACTCAATAAATAATTCTTGATTATATCAAATGTAACACCCCAAGATTTCATAGTGTGTTATTTCTTCAAAATAATTCAATAACTTTCACTACACGCAACACCAAGTTCAATCGCACCATGACTTACCAAACAAGCTGTTCAAAAGAGGTTATGAATAGTGTTAACTAAATTTTAAACTTTATATAATCCTTATAATTTTAGAATCCATATTATGAGTTTCTTAGACATAATGTAAGAACAAATTCATTTTCAATATTGCACTTTTACCAAATTTTAATAGTGAACCCTTTTTAGATACAATATTTTAAACCTTTTGACTAAATGGGGACATCAAAAAATTTAAAATGAAACATCCCAAGCTTCCACGGTACGCTTTCCTTCGAATAATGCGATAGCATGTGTTGTACGCAACCTCGAGTTCTAACACACACCACAACTAATTAAACTAGCCGTTGTGAATAGTAATACCTAGTTTTTGAAATCATATATATTCTATATTTCAAAATGGACTTCATTTTTGGATTCGGAATATCGAAATTAGCCTACGGTTAAATTTTGGTACTTTTCGGATAACTTTCATATTTTGATGAATAGTGAAAATTACTAAATTTTAATTAAAAAAAACTATTTTAATCAAAATAATTAATAGTGATAAATTATTAATTTTAGTAGTTTTAGAGTATATTTAGAATATATTTTTACCATTTAATATAATGTTGGTCATTGGACATAATTTTATAATTAAACCGAACATAAACGAGTGTCAATCTTTTGATAGTTATTATCTCTTAAAAACACGCTTTTTGTTTTGACAGCGGGATTTAATTTTAAATTAATTTATGCCACTTATGTGTTTTGAATTTAGGAAAATGGATTCCATATTTGGAATCAGGATGTTCAAATTGTGTAAATAGGTAACTTTTATTTTTAGACATTTTGAATAATTACTGCGGTAAATATTTTATTTACCATGGTTAAGGGTAAATCCGGTAAATAAGGGTTAAAAAATAATATTATAATAATACTAAATTACCCTAAAACGTGTCTTAACCCTATTGGTTGATACATGGTCGACCATGGTCATCTTTGGGTCGATTTTGGGACCCCATGGATCCACTTGTAAGTGATAATGACACTTTATTTTAATTAAGTCAAAATGAATACAAAAATGACACAAGCATATATCTTTTAGAAAACCAATTGTTACATAGGGTTATATAAGTTGGATTTTAGATTATAAATATTCATTAGAAAGATAAACAGATTCCCTACATAATGATATTTTATTTATAATTTTTAGACATTAAATAATTTATTTTATTTATGACACAATGATGATGCAGTAATTACTATAATAGTGAAAAATTAACATAATTGATATTATAAATACCCAAAAAAATATAATATGAAACTTTTAATGAATTAAACTAATTTTATAGGATAATATGATATATTAGGATTGATTTAATATACTTTTTTCGAAGTAATCAATCTTTTATGAGTTTCACAAAAATCAACTATTGAATAGTGTCAAAATTGACATAAAAGAGTTCTTAAAACAAATATTATATTATTAATTGATATTAAATTCCTAAAAATCTAAGGTTCGGCCAAAAGACTTATATAATGATAGTTTCATCATTAATGGACCACTTGGGGGTCGCTTGGATGTATATAGTAAGTTTATTAACCATATTATATAAAAATACAAAGAGACATTGTAAAAGTGAAACTAATTAACTTAGAGTTAATACTTAAAGATAAGGTTAATATAAGTACCCAAACCTGTCTAAATTCTATTGGTTGAGTGGTTTTAGACCTATCCCCACCTTAGACTTTGAATAGTAAACTTTGGAGCCATTGGAAACCGAATATAAATTTATTATAAATTAATATTTCTAGCTTTTCCAAAGGTACCCCTCACCCCTCTTATAAAAGGGCACTCCTCCTTCTCATTTCTTCACACCGCTAAGCCATTTTGGTTCGGCCAAACTCTGCCCAAATACTCTCCCAACTTCCCTCACTACAAACTAGGGGCCTTAGTTTGATCAGAAAGCCAACCTAAAGAGCCCTTTTGATCAAATCAAATGGAAGAACCCGAAGAAGAGGTAATGATTTCACCACCCTTCTCCAAGTTCATTTCTTCTTCCACTCCTTCTTCCTTTGTTCTTACCATTCTAAAATAATAACTCCAGTATCTCACATATACTGTGATGTTATTATAAATATGGTACAACCATATTCAGTATTCTATCCACCCTTTGAATAACATGTCACCATACGTGCGTACGTACGGCTTACCGTCTCCACGTCGTGGTGTAATTGTTATTCAATATAATATTATTTGGATGGGTATAATAATGATGTGTAACTCATGTAAATAATAAATATAACATGTTAATGATTCTGTATATATGATATACCATCAATTTATATATTATATTAATATCAAAAGAATGATATTGTCGCTCGTGCGTACGTACGGACTACCGTCTCCACGAACGCGATGAGATTCATTCTCCATCGTATCCATTCAAGTATAATTATCATTTGATGATTTAAAAATGATGTTTAAGGACTTGATATCATTATGGATATGAATAATATACAACCTATACTTTACAAACATGTCTTACGTAACAAAACATATAAAAGAAAACAAGTAAGTTAACACCCGAAACGACGATAATTCTAAGATATTATTAACAAATCAATGTTAAAAGATCATATATGATATCATATTAATATATATGATTCTTGTATAATTTAAAAGCAATTATTTCACCTTTATACAGGAGTTTTACCTACCCCAACAAAGGAAAAGTACAAGGTAAGGGTTTACTTTACAACCTCTTCATTATCCAAGGTTGTTTATACGTAATAATCTACTGGGATCTCTTTATCATCCACATCCATGTTTCTTAAAAATGCATTTCAAAACATTTTTACTATTTACTAGAATATGAGTTAAAGTCATTTATACCATTTTTTGACTTTTTATAAGAGGTTTATAAAGGAATCTTTCCGTTGTTTTCAAAACAAGGTCCTTTTTAACCTTTTCGACAGAATTGAGGTAAGAATGTTTTTTTTAAACTTATACGGCGGGTGCGGTTATTTTCCGCCGTGATAAAATCGTCGAAGCTTTCCATACAATCTTATAAGAATATTTTCAAAGAAAATGTTTTATTTTATATGGATCTTAAATGAGTTCAAAATAAAAGGAGATACTTCTTTAAAAAGAATTTTGATTTCATCTATGTCAACATCCTTTGATGGATTTTAAGATTATTTGGAGTTGATTTATTATGATAAAAAACTTCTATATTGAATTGAAGGTTTTGTGATATGTTTGACTAAGGTTGTGCTATATTTATACCATTCATAGTTTATGGTGAAATTATTGACATTTCGTATGCTAGTTTTAATACGAATGTTTATGTTATGTTTAAACCTTTTCATATGGGAATGCATTGGACTTAATAAGTGACGGGTGGAGCCCGCTATAGCTCCTCGATGCATCGGTAGGTCTCATGAGACAAACTAGTGTCTTGGCACAAGGCCTTGACAAAATCTTATTTGTAGTCTTGGCACGAGGCCTTGGCTATGTGGTTATGATAGTCTGGCATTATGCATTCCAACATTATGAATGTGGTTATTGATTTTGCAAGTGATTATTCGATTAGTAGAATAACCATGTGAGTAAGTAAATGGCATTATTTCATTTTATTTATGCCATACTATGTTAAATGTTCAAGTTTAAAAGGCTTTTGTTTTAGTTATACATTGCCTTAAATGTTTATTCTTATTTATGAAAGTTTCCGCTATATTGTTATCCTTACTGGGCATTTGAGCTCACCCCTTTTCTATGTTTTATTTTTCCCAGGATGTGAAGAAGTAAGTTATGAATGACCTGCAGGGATATTATGAGGGGATAATAGTGTGCACTGTAGAGACATTATGTTGTTTTAGTAGTTTTCATTTTATGATGTAATGTAAAACTTATGAATATATCTAGTGTTTCCAAGGCTACTAAACCAATCGGTCTTTCGAGATTTGATCTTTCTTGTGATCATGCCAATGTTACGAAGTAATGCACCGACTCTGGGTAGCTGGGGTCGGGGCGTTACAGTTGGTATCAGAGGAAGTTTAGTACAAACCTTGGAAGATAGATTTAGATAAACTCTGATTAGAGCACGTATACCTAAGATGAACTTTGAGGATTAGTATAGATGAACTTCCTAGAATTTTGGTGTTGTAGAGATTTTGTGAGTTTTCCGAGCAATACATCCCTGTCTGGATACGAGCAGGTAGAGGCGGCTCTGGCACAGATGTACCTAGGGGTAAAACCCGAAAACACCGCTTTGAGCTAGACTCGAACGGGAACTGGTGCACGACAACGGTCCTTGCTGCACTCTTGGTTACGACACTCCCGGGGGATATGCTTAGGATAACTTTCATTTTCTTTACAAATCATTTTGAAGGGATTATGAGTATATACTTCCTCAAAGAAAACATTCTTATGATTATGGATTATATCCATAAATAGTTCAATTTATGTTAAGTGTTTTATAAGTATGGGATTATGTATTTTGATTCATAAACTGATCTAGTTTATGCCATTGTTTAGAAATGGCACCCAGTAGAAGGAATGATAACTCCAGAAATGCACATGATTCAAAGAGAAGGAAGGATCATATCTCTCATGGTCTTAAGCTAGAATTTATAAGAGAAATATTCTCCCATGTATTATCATCATATGAAGAAATAATATCATGTGTTGATAAGATAAGTAAAGAGTTTACTGAGTCCTATGGCTTTGAAGGGAAGCAAGAGAAGAAAAGGATAGAAGAGAGAAAGATGGATAAAGGGAAGAGGGAAAAGAAGAATTTTCCCATATGTGGTAACTGTGGAAAGAAACACCCTGGAACTTCCCTGAAAGGAATGAGAGTTTGTTATAAGTGTGGAGGAAAAGGGCACAAAGTACGTGACTGCAAGGGTAAGAAAATGGTTTTAAATGTACAATGCTTCATTTGCAAGGAGTTTGGACACTACGCGAACCTATGCCCCAGTCATCAGACTATGCCGCAAATGATGCTATTGGATAATAATCAAGTTATGATACTACCACAGATGAAGAGGAATGATTAGAGTTCTTATGTTGATTATGACAATTGAGTGTTGTATCAACAATGTACTTGTTATAATAATTATGGAGTATATAAGGATTGTACTGCAGTACTATTTCATTAAGGACTTGAGATTGTGTGGAACAAAGAAAAGTGTCTCAATAGCAGGATAGATTTTTGGAAAATATATGGTTGAGAGAATGATAAACCATAACATAGTTCTGATACTGAGGTAGTGATTTTGGAATAATATGTGATTGTTTTGGATAAATTATATTGGATATTCTTGACTACCTTGGAACTGATTAATGATTTGTATATTCCATCATTGTTGGGGTTTAAAACATTTTTGGATTAATGAAGTATATCCAGAATTCTATATGGAATAAGGGAGCATGAATGTAATCAATAATGAATATGGTAATACATGATGAAGGTATTCATATGCTATTACGGGGTAAAAAGGATCTATATTATGTTTACCTTCCTTATGAATGTTGGAATGTGAGTTTGGACAGATGTATTTTGGATAGTTCTAGTTTGGATTATTTTGGATTTCCATAAAAGGACAACCCAGAGGTCGGATGACAACCCGTCGCGTCCGGCAAGGCTGCGAGACTTGAACCCGCAACCGAAGGGAGACAAGGGTGTATCACCTACCACTATCCCACGAGATGTCCTGGATTAAATAAAGTAGTTTTTTAAAAGATCTGGTAGATGAATTATAAATTCGTTTATTTTGGAACCCTCTATGAAAAGTATAAATAGAATTTTTTTTACGAGTGAATGATGAGTTTTGGTAGAAATTTATTAATGGATAAAACTCTAATTATAAACTAAGTATATCTCCTTATGATCTTAGCCAATCTCATAAATAAATTCCTCATCATTAATAAAAGGAACTTAGAACAAAAATGTTGTCCTAGATGGTACCTTAAATCATCACTAATTTATGGCTTTGGGATTGTTGGCCTTTTCATAGCCATGTTCTCTACCACTCTCCATCAGATAATTGATGGCTAGATTTTTCTTCCATATCCATATTTTCTTACATGGAACCATAGTATGTGTTATTTTCGGTAATCTTCATACATTCCACTCTTTATTTAAAATAGAGGCCTCATTAATTAATTTTTCGATGTGGGATTTCAACTAAGATATTTTGAAACGTCAAAAATGTGTTATCCCAATACCCTATGTTTTGTTGAACCGATGGTATTTCAAATCATCATAGATTGATGATTTTAAGGACCTCAATTTTACACTTGTTTGTGATTGACGACCTCAATCACCACCTATAAATATTTACGTTTTTCCTCCAATTATATGTCTCTAATTGCCACCAATGTTCTCCTAATCGAGATCATAATTTGGTGGTGACCCTTTGATTTCTCTTTTCCTCATATTAAAAATAAATTTTAGTAACCCAATTTCCGATGTGGGTTTTCCCACAAAGATATTTTTTTATTTTCAACCTTTTATTTTCGAAGAACAATTTCAAATTGCGAGGACGCAATTTATTGAAGGAGGGGAGAATGTAACACCCCAAGATTTCATAGTGTGTTATTTATTCATTATAATTCAATAACTTTCACTACACGCAACACCAAGTTCAATCGCACCATGACTTACCAAACAAGCTATTCAAAAGAGGTTATGAATAGTGTTAACTAAATTTTAAACTTTATATAATCCTTATAATTTTAGAATCCATATTATGAGTTTCTTAGACATAATGTAAGAACAAATTCATTTTCAATATTGCACTTTTACCAAATTTTAATAGTGAACCCTTTTTAGATACAATATTTTAAACCTTTTGACTAAATGGGGACATCAAAAAATTTAAAATGAAACATCCCAAGCTTCCACGGTACGCTTTCCTTCGAATAATGCGATAGCGTGTGTTGTACGCAACCTCGAGTTCTAACACACACCACAACTAATTAAACTAGCCGTTGTGAATAGTAATACCTAGTTTTTGAAATCATATATATTCTATATTTCAAAATGGACTTCATTTTTGGATTCGGAATATCGAAATTAGCCTACGGTTAAATTTTGGTACTTTTCAGATAACTTTCATATTTTGATGAATAGTGAAAATTACTAAATTTTAATTAAAAACTACTTTTTTAATCAAAATAATTAATAGTGATAAATTATGAATTTTAGTAGTTTTAGAGTATATTTAGAATATATTTTTACCATTTAATATAATGTTGGTCATTGGACATAATTTTACAATTAAACCGAACATAAACGAGTGTCAATCTTTTGATAGTTATTATCTCTTAAAAACACGCTTTTTGTTTAGACAGCGGGATTTAATTTTAAATTAATTTCTGCCACTTCTGTGTTTTGAATTTAGGAAAATGGATTCCATATTTGGAATCAGGATGTTAAAATTGTGTAAATAGGTAACTTTTATTTTTAGACATTTTGAATAATTACTGCGGTAAATATTTTATTTACCATGGTTAAGGGTAAATCCGGTAAATAAGGGTTAAAAAATAATATTATAATAATACTAAATTACCCTAAAACGTGTCGTAACCCTATTGGTTGATACATGGTCGACCATGGGCATCTTTGGGTCGATTTTGGGACCCCATGGATCCACTTGTAAGTGATAATGACACTTTATTTTAATTAAGTCAAAATGAATACAAAAATGACACAAGCATATATCTTTTAGAAAACCAATTGTTACATAGGGTTATATAAGTTGGATTTTAGATTATAAATATTCATTAGAAAGCTAAAAAGATTCCCTACATAATGATATTTTATTTATAATTTTTAGACATTAAATAAGTTATTTTATTTATGACACAATGATGATGCAGTAATTACTATAATAGTGAAAAATTAAAATAATTGATATTATAAATACCCAAAAAAAAATAATATGAAACTTTTAATGAATTAAACTAATTTTATAGGATAATATGATATATTAGGATTGATGTAATATACGTTTTTCGAAGTAATCAATCTTTTATGAGTTTCACAAAAATCAACTATTGAATAGTGTCAAAATTGACATAAAAGAGTTCTTAAAACAAATATTATATTATTAATTGATATTAAATTCCTAAAAATCTAAGGATCGGCCAAAAGACTTATATCATGATAGTTTGATCATTAATGGACCACTTGGGGGTCGCTTGGATGTATATAGTAAGTTTATTAACCATATTATATAAAAATACAAAGAGACATTGTAAAAGTGAAACTAATTAACTTAGAGTTAATACTTAAAGATAAGGTTAATATAAGTACCCAAACCTGTCTAAATTCTATTGGTTGAGTGGTTTTAGACCTATCCCCACCTTATACTTTGAATAGTAAACTTTGGATCCATTGGAAACCGAATATAAATTTATTATAAATTAATATTTCTAGCTTTTCCAAAGGTACCCCTCACCCCTCTTATAAAAGGGCACTCCTCCTTCTCATTTCTTCACACCGCTAAGCCATTTTGGTTCGGCCAAACTCTGCCCAAATACTCTCCCAACTTCCCTCACTACAAACTAGGGGCCTTAGTTTGATCAGAAAGCCAACCTAAAGAGCCCTTTTGATCAAATCAAAAGGAAGAACCCGAAGAAGAGGTAATGATTTCACCACCCTTCTCCAAGTTCATTTCTTCTTCCACTCATTCTTCCTTTGTTCTTACCATTCTAAAATAATAACTCCAGTATCTCACATATACTGTGATGTTATTATAAATATGGTACAACCATATTCAGTATTCTATCCACCCTTTGAATAACATGTCACCATACGTGCGTACGTACGGCTTACCGTCTCCACGTCGTGGTGTAATTGTTATTCAATATAATATTATTTGGATGGGTATAATAATGATGTGTAACTCATGTAAATAATAAATATAACATGTTAATGATTCTGTATATATGATATACCATCCATTTATATATTATTTTAATATCAAAAGAATGATATTGTCGCTCGTGCGTACGTACGGACTACCGTCTCCACGAACGCGATGAGATTCATTCTCCATCGTATCCATTCAAGTATAATTATCATTTGATGATTTAAAAATGATGTTTAAGGACTTGATATCATTATGGATATGAATAATATACAACCTATACTTTACAAACATGTCTTACGTAACAAAACATCTAAAAGAAAACAAGTAAGTTAACACCCGAAACGACGATAATTCTAAGATATTATTAACAAATCAATGTTAAAAGATCATATATGATATCATATTAATATATATGATTCTTGTATAATTTAATAACAATTATTTCACCTTTATACAGGAGTTTTACCTACCCCAACAAAGGAAAAGTACAAGGTAAGGGTTTACTTTACAACCTCTTCATTATCCAAGGTTGTTTATACGTAATAATCTACGGGGATCTCTTTATCATCCACATCCATGTTTCTTAAAAATGCATTTCAAAACATTTTTACTATTTACTAGAATATGAGTTAAAGTCATTTATACCATTGTTTGACTTTTTATAAGAGGTTTATAAAGGAATCTTTCCTTCGTTTTCAAAACAAGGTCCTTTTTAAGCTTTTCGACAGAATTGAGGTAAGAATGTTTTTTTTAAACTTATACGGCGGGTGCGGTTATTTTCCGCCGTGATAAAATCGTTGAAGCTTTCCATACAAGCTTATAAGAATATTTTAAAAGAAAATGTTTTATTTTATATGGATCTTAAATGATTTCAAAATAAAAGGAGATACTTCTTTAAAAAGAATTTTGATTTCATCTATGTCAACATCCTTTGATGGATTTTAAGATTATTTGGAGTTGATTTATTATGATAAAAAACTTCTATATTGAATTGAAGGTTTTGTGATATGTTTGACTAAGGTTGTTCTATATTTATACCATTCATAGTTTATGGTGAATTATTGACATTTCGTATGCTAGTTTTAATACGAATGTTTATGTTATGTTTAAACCTTTTCATATGGGAATGCATTGGACTTAATAAGTGACGGGTGGAGCCCGCTATAGCTCCTCGATGCATCGGTAGGTCTCATGAGACAAACTAGTGTCTTGGCACAAGGCCTTGACAAAATCTTATTTGTAGTCTTGGCACGAGGCCTTGGCTATGTGGTTATGATAGTCTGGCATTATGCATTCCAACATTATGAAAGTGGTTATTGATTTTGCAAGTGATTATTCGATTAGTAGAATAACCATGTGAGTAAGTAAATGGCATTATTTCATTTTATTTATGCCATACTATGTTAAATGTTCAAGTTTAAAAGGCTTTTGTTTTAGTTATACATTGCCTTAAATGTTTATTCTTATTTATGAAAGTTTCCGCTATATTGTTATCCTTACTGGGCATTTGAGCTCACCCCTTTTCTATGTTTTATTTTTCCCAGGATGTGAAGAAGTAAGTTATGAATGACCTGCAGGGATATTATGAGGGGATAATAGTGTGGACTGTAGAGACATTATGTTGTTTTAGTAGTTTTCATTTTATGATGTAATGTAAAACTTATGAATATATCTAGTGTTTCCAAGGCTACTAAACCAATCGGTCTTTCGAGATTTGATCTTTCTTGTGATCATGCCAATGTTATGTAATAATGCACCGACTCTGGGCAACTGGGGTCGGGGCGTTACATCAAATGCTACTTGACATTCTCTAGTCCACTGGTAAGTGACTTCCTTCTTTATCAATTTGTTGATGGGTAAACTTTTTCATGCCAAATTGGAGATGAATCTCCGAATATAGGCTAAGTGTCCTTGAATCCCTCTCAATTCATTCAAATTTCGAGGAGGTGACATACCATGGATTGGATTTTTCTTCTTTGGATCGACTTCAATACCACGATGGCATACAATAATGCCGAGAAATTTTACAGTGGTTACCCTAAAAGAACATTTTAAGGGGTTCATCTTCAAATTGTGTTGCTGAAGTTTGAGGAATATGACTTTTAGATCAGCCATGTGATTAGAACGTTTCCTAGATTTAACCACAAAATCGTCCACATAACATCCACCAAACTTCCCTAAAAAGGTGTCGAAGATACGATGCATATCACGTTGATATGTTGCTCCTGCATTATTTAGGCCAAAGGAAATTACCTGATAGAAAAACACACCCTGATGAGCTCTGAAGGATATAGATTCCTCATTAACTAGATCCATTCAGATTTGATTATACCCAGAATATCCATCAATGATGTAATGTGCTTCATAGATCAATGTTTCTTCAATTAGGAGTTTTGTGATCCGAACTGGAAAATCATCTTTAGGACAATGCCGATTAAGATCTCTGAAATCAATGAAAAATAAAATTTCTCTATTCTTATTTTTCACAGGGACAATATTAGAAAACCATTTGGGATATTTAACTTCTCTGATGAAGGTTTCGTTGATAATCTTATCCACTTCAGCTTTAATTTTGGAAGAATAGGTTGGCTGTGTTCTTCTTGCGGTCGGCCTAAATCCGTGATGTTATTCTGGAAAAACCAAATGATGAGTAGAAACATCAGGATCATGCCCGGGCATCTCTGTATAGTTCAATGAAAATATATCTCTATTTTTATTAAAAAAATGAAATACACATTTCCTACTCTTCAAGAGTCATGACCCCACTAATTAAAGTTGGGCGTGGATCTTATTTTGTACCCAGATTTATTTCTCTGAGTTCATCCACTGTGGTAGAGATACCTTCTTCAAAAGCTGGAGGAGAATATCTGAGATCTTCCACTTCTTCTTCAACATGTGTTATTTCTTCTGTTTCTACTTGCATAATAGATGATGAAGTATAATATCCATGATCCGAAGAGATGTTAAAATTTGAAAATCTTAAAAAATAAGCTTCCATTTCTGACCTAATTGATGATGAAGGGTCTTTCTTGGGTATTAAAGAGGAGATTATGAATTGTGAATCGAAATCATCATTCACCTCTGGCATTGCTATAACTTCTTCTGGCCTAGTTGGCGAAGTATAGACTTGATGTATTTCAGTGGATGAAATGAATACATCTCCATTTGAGGTTTCATCATTTTTTGGTGAATCGAGAATTCTCCCATGCTGTCTGGCTTGATTGTCATGATTGACATTATGGATGTTTCCATAAGATTATTTTTATTTGAGTCTATCTTGTCAATTTGATTGATAGGCAACACATAATCTGTACTCATATGTTCAAATGGATTTACTAGAATCTTTTCCAAACAAAATGGATCATTAACCATGGTAACCTCCCTTGCTGTGGATTTCTCCATACCCTTCATGTGATAGAATTCCACCTCAATGTATTGAGATTCACATGTCTTGAATGGGGATTTTTCACCACACAATGTCCCAATTTGACCATCAAAACAATATTTGAGACATTGATGGTATGATGAAGGGATAGTTGCATGTTGATGTTGACAATGTCTTCCAAGTAAGACGTTGAAGGCTGTATCATGATCAACAACCATAAAATCTGAATTGGATACAAGGTCTCCAAACTGAGTTCTGAGTGCAATTTCACCCAGTGGTTCTTGTTCATTTTTATAATAGCCTTGCAACCTCAAAGTAGAAGGAGATAAATCAGATTCTGTGAGGCATAATCAATGAAGTGTACGAATGGGGATGAGGTTGACTCCTGGTCCATTATCAATGAAAGATCATTGGATTTCTACCCCATTTACCTTTCCAGATAAGTACAAAGGTCTAATATGTGGATGCACAACATCATATTCTTCTTCATTAGTGAAAGATATCACTGCATGGAATTCGGCAGTAATATTCTCTACATAGTAGACTTCAGCTGCAGAAATTTCAGTTTCAAACTCTTGAGGACTTGACAAAGCCTCAATGAGTGCTTCTCGAAGATCCATTGATATATTAAGGCATCCAAAAATGATAACTTGGAAGGTACTTGGGCCAGGTGTTTTAATACATCATACTTTTGATCCAAAGGTATTCGATTCCCAATAATAACATGTGGTTTTGCAGGTGCCTTAAATGTTGATGCTTTGGAAGTAGATGCATCTTGTATCGGGGTAGGAGTTGGAAATACTGATGGATTTGGAAGAATAGACCGATTAGGTCTACATACCTACTAAAAATAAAAGATTGGAGCCTCTAACCGATCCTGAAGAGTAATTGTGCCAAGACTAAATCTGTTATTGGTGGAAGAATTTTCTTGTTCATGTTGAGCCCGCATAGGGGATCTTCCACGAGTTTCTACTGCATACACAGTTCTGTAAGGGGTAGAATTTGAATAGTGGATTCTAGGATATCCACGTCTTCCTCTATATCCCATACCTCTAGAACTCCCTCTAATTCCTCTCTTTGATACAGGGAACTCAGGCTCGTCAAAATCGAAACTACGACCGACATAAGGATATGTTATGTGAATCATGTTAACAGAACCAAAGATTAATTCTTTATTTGATGAAGACTCCGCCTGATTAGCCAATTTAGGCTGTTCCGTTTGGTGGGACAGTGCCCTTTGCTTCGACGTAGATGGCATAAAATCTGCCAGAGTCGAAGATAATTTGGGATTTGACACGATTTCATCTTCTTCTGATTTTTCTTATTTCATTTAATTTTGTTGTTTCATTGAGGATTTCCCCTCTGATGAAGAAGGTTTGGCTGTGGTATTCTTAGCGGAAGAAAAAATTGGTTTCTCCAATTGCATTTTCAAAATGGCATGAGTTTGGTTGATCATTTTTCTGACCATCAAATCATCATATTTCTGCACATTATTGTTTTCGACTTCCATCCACTCGCCTTCATCCACTGGATTTGTAGCAGTAAAACTTGCTACCTTAGCTGAAGCACCTTTCAATTTGACTTATCCCAAGTCAACCATTTTTGGTAGGAGGTCCTTGAATAAAAAACACTCCTGAATGGGATTCCCCAACATCTAATTAAGTGGGCAGTAATTGAGACGGTCTTCATATACTTCCTTGTTCAGCCTTTTGGGCCCTCACAATTGTACCAAATTATTTTCCAGATCTGAAATGAAGTAACCATGAACTTGATCATTTCGGAAAGAATAAATTTTTCTCTTCAGATACTCGAATTGTTTCCATATTTTATCTCTTTGATCATCTAGACGAAACTTCCTCTATTGTTGATGCTCAGGAGGTGGATCCCTTCGATAACATGATGGTTTTGATGTTGAAGCAGGTATAGGTGCTTGTTCAATCATAACTGTAGCAGTCTCTACTTTACCCATTCTCCTTCCTGGAACTGATGGAATTACACGAGTTTTATCCTTAGTCTTCCTAAGAGATTCTTCAATCTATTTAGGGATTGAATTAATGTCTCGAAACCCTCCTGTTTATTTCACAGGGATCAACAGTTTGCATAACTCATCACGTAGATTTTCCACACAAATTAGCAACAGTTCCTCTTGAGGGAGTGCTATTCTTAGGGAATATGTTAATCACTTCCAGTGAGAAATGAAATCTGAAACCCTTTTATTATCCCTTTTCTTATAGTTTGTAAGATAAAAAACTGTTGACTTTGTTAATGTTGAGCTGAATTGAATAAGGAATCGTTGACGGAGATCCTCCCACCCAGTAATTGACCGGGATTGCAAGCTTGTGTACCAGACAAAAGCATTCCCTTGTTATAACTGTACAAAACACCTGAGCCTAACTGCTTTTTTTTACTGAGGGGTTCCCATCATGGGATCAAAATGGGAAACAAAATGTGTTAAGTGTTTCTCTGGGTCTCCCGAACCATTAATGATTTGGAATGTGGTACTTGCAAAAATTTAATGCGGGAGGAATTGCATCAACCCATTCAGGGTAGCTCTCTTTTCTGGATGAATTTGAGCACACATTCTCTCCATATATTCAAACCGAGCTATTAATGACTCAATAGTAGTTATTAAATTTTTAGAAACATCTGGTGAGATTGGACCAGAATAGGTGCAATGACTGGAGCTTGGACAGATGAGGTGGCTGTTACTGCAAATGATGGTAGCACCATCGATTTTTTTTTCACTTGACCCATAGGATTAGACCTATGAGGGTGTACTAATTGAGGAGGATATTCATGATCCATCCTAGTAGCTGCAACAAATTTACTTGGCTGAATGACTCCAACCCACTTAGAAGGAAGACTACCCTGAAGTAGTTCTGTATTCATTCTCCTCAATTCATTCATTTCTTCGTCCTGTTGTGATAATCATTTCTCTAGTGAGAGCGGTTGGCCTTCTCCAGAGGAAGGGTATGTAACCTGATTCCTTTCATTCCCCTTGTTTGATCCCTTTAGGAGATGGGGAACTGTGTTACTTGAAGGAAATCCCAGATTTTGGGTAAGGCTTTGGTTTCGTGTACACATACCTTCTTCATTTGTGTATGTACGTACAAACTCTTGAGCAAGAATCTCTTCATCGAATCCCTCTGAGTGAGCCTCATCTGGCGGATCAACAACAACGACATTGATGAAATTAATGGATTCATAATGCATTTCATCCCTTCTTTCGGCATTTATGTAATATTTTCTTCTTCCATGTGTTTGATGAGACATTGCCTTTTGTCGATTTGATCCCTCAGGAACTTTTTGATGAACCATAATTTGGAAAGAATATCCTGACAATTTGTTTATTCGTTCCTCTTGGGGATTCTTCCCTAATCAAGGGAATAATGACTTTCTCTCAGGAAGATATTGAGGATTTGAAAAAGTCCATAGTCCGGTGGACTGGGGCTGTTCCTACTGTTCCTGCTCAACTCCTCGAATCCTATTTTTTGATTCCAGGGGTTGGGTTAAAAGAGTCCCCAGTCTGGAAAGCAGGGGTGGTTCTTGACATTCTATATCTGAGACTCTCTTAAAATATCTCTAGATCTTTCATACATTAGTTCGGAAATAGGCCTGATGCATCAACATGCATCCACTTTTATCACCCGGCTCAAATACTGTTGGATGATTTCTGATACTTCTGTATCTTGATGATGTGCTTGCTCCAAATGAGAGGCCTTTTCATTATTCCAGTTTTCGTGATGTAGGAGTAATTCAACAACTTTTTCTGTGTATGCTTGATTTTGAGACGAACTAGTTGAGGCATGTTCTTGAGAGAGCCATTGATTACAATCAAAGCCAATTGGTTGTGGCCGGCCATGTGCAATAACATTGAATAAGACCATTTTCGGCGGGCTTTGCTGACTGGAGAGCATAGTGAAATGTAGTGCTCCATGAACACCGCATCCCCTATTATGAATACTAGATGAGGCATTAGAAATTATCTGGCACAATCTTCTTAGTGTGCCAAGGCATGAACGCTGAAAGGATATTTGCTGCTTTTCAGCCTTCGGATATCGAGAAACTGAGAGAGATGCCAAATCAATTTGGTGTTGTAACCCTTCAAATATCTTGACATGATTTTAATATTCATCATAAGATAATATTTTCTTTTTGAACTGAAAATGAGTTTTCCATATGTTGAGACAAATATCATGAATTCCATATTCCTTCAACATCTCTGTAATGTCATACTGAGAGTCAGCCGAAGGCCAAAACATGACTGGCACATTACCTATTTTCAGTTTTTTTCTCATATTTAGTACTTCCTCATTGTCATTCAATGAAGATTATTCTATCTGATTAGACCAGAGCTAGTTCTTCTTTGTTACTTAATAAGATTCAACAAGATCGATGGAGAATTCAGTTATCAAACTACAAGATGAACATCCCAGGGATGGTTTGAAGATTGACCTACATCCTAAAATATCTTCTGATTGAGAAAGTATTTCACCTAATAATGATAAAGCATCAGACATGACTGGATTCACATTTCCAAGTGCCTCAAGATAAGAGGGATTTTCTTCACTACATTGTCCATTTGATCATTTTCCCGGAAATGGGCACAATAACATCAGAGAGGACTTTCACATCTAAATTCATTATCATGGGGAGGACCACCATGGTGGGTTACAACAAAAGATGAAACATTTTTCTCCTTGGTCTTCTGACCAAAAATAGGGTTCCTGTGGCTTTTATCTGAAGATGAAACTTCGAGGTCGACTGAATTGTCATGAAGCAAGCCTTCATGAGAATGTGTCTAATGAATACCTTCAAAATTAATGATCCCGCTATTGGGAAATGAGGTAGTAGAATCTTGAATTCCAACATATAATTGTCTGAGGGCTTCAAGAACTCCAGCATCGAGTAATGCCTTATTACAGATTATCTCTTGATTTCATGACTTTGTTGGTTGGGTCTTCTTCTTAGACGCATTTTTACTAAATTTGGGAACCAATTTTTGATGAAAGTGGTAATTATGGGAAGGTGTATGTGCCTTCTCAAGAGAAATAATTAGGTTAAGCTGATTATCTCCACAAAAATCAGTTGAATGTGCCCGACTTGGTTGTCCATATGATATGGGGGAGTATGCCCCACAACCCTCTTGGATTGGAAAAGAGGTGTGTGTCTGTTCTGGAGTGATATGTTGAAGTGTCACTCCACTGGTAGGGATAGATTTATGTGTCTTTCCCGGAGATGCTGCTGAAGCTCTTATGATATCCTGACAGGAATCTAGAATATGTGCAGGGATTTGCTTCTGCACTTTCAACATTGACAGAATATGCTTGGTGACTTCAGCTTCCGGAACGGGGATATATGTCCATTCCATGCTTGGAGTAGGTGTTTATTTCTGCTCCTGTCCTACTTTTCCTATCAGTGAATTCTGACAGTACTCATATGTGGGGGCAGAGAGTTGAGTATGCCTCTTGTTGGTCGCTAGAGGTTTCCGACTGGCTTCTCCAAATGCTACCAAATGAGACTGTTGGTAGGCTTGACCAATACTAGTTGGTGTATGTACCTGCTGATTGCACTCCGCCAAACGTGGTTAACGAGCATCCTACAATATTGATAGACGATGCTGCTAGAAGGATTTATGAGTGTAAGAAGGTGTATGTGCCTGTTTACCAATTGTCAACACATTGGGTTGACGGGCTTTATCGTATGTAGTCAGATGAGCCTGATAACTAGTTGATGATTTATAAACAGGTGTATGTTCTTGTCTATAGGACTCTGCTGGAATTGCATGGTGGGATTGGCGTGATTCTACAAGAAGAGTTTGCTGGACATCAGAATTAAAATGGACGGGTGTGTTTTCCCGCTAGTTTCTTGCCACCAAGTTAGGTTGGTGGACTCATCCAGAGATGGAAGAGGTGAGAACTGTCTCACTGTTCACCGGATTTTTCCACTGGCAGTTCGTCTTTCCTACTCGAGTTCGAGGAACCTGAGCTGAATGCCTCGAGACGATACCCTCATCATGTTGAGGGCGCACTTCCGCATGATTCTGGTAGCGATTGTTGATGGGAGCCCTAGGAAAGGATTGTTGTCTCCTTGAATTAAGGCCCTGAGGGACCTGGTCATTCACCTCCCCAAAATATGGAAGGGAATGGTGATTGCGTTCTGGGGATAACGACCCAAAATGGTTGGAGATGGTGGTTGGCACCACCAGCTTCTTGATCACTGATCGTCACTGTCCGAACGACCAGGGTGAATTATTGACATGGAGGGATTGTTGAGTAGCCTCCAGAGTCAAAATAGTACTATTTTGATGGTACTCCTTAACCATCACATTTGATACCCAGCATTGAAGATGCTGAGTAGGTGATGTCGTCCTCAGAGAGGATGACGATCCAGTAGGAGTAGCAGTAGAGGCATTCACAGCAGAAGTATTAACAACATAAGTATTAACATGTGTGAATTTATGAGAATCCATTTTTGTAATGCAGAAGATAATGGAAAAGAGTGCATGTTTGATATAACAGATGTAATCAAGTCAAGTCTATCCACTAAATATTTTGGATAAGAACATATGTTATTGATTGTCTTGTTTGCCCTATCATTGAGTTTAAATAGGGGCCTAACAAATAAGTAAAAACATCACTTTAACTTGGTTATGGATTCACATCAGGTTCACTATTTTTTGTTTCCCCTAGAAATGGGGATGACCTCAGTGATTTATGGTTCAAATATTCCAAACGGTTTCTAATGGGTTTGTTCATAGAACCAAAAACATCCAATGATTCTATATCCATTTGGACCTACATTCAAAAGGTAGGTGCGAATTAGTTTCGAACTGATAGGGCTTAATAATTTTCATTTGTCGAGAGGATGGGACGTTAGACTCATCAAACATTTTTTAGGGTAATTATTGTCTAATCCAGGACTCTCTATATAGATTTTAGTTATGTTCATGAATCCTTATTAAATTACCAAGTATAAGAATGATCTTTCCTTTAGAACTTTCAATCAATGATTGATATGTAGGAAATTTAGAGAATATTTTTATATGTATTCGAGGTTCTTAATCGATATAGAATCATCCATATTTTTTAGAGATTCATAGTCAATGGTATCCTTTAATACATTATATAAAATGTCTCATGGCCATTATGATGACCATACTGGTTTTAAAGCCACTCAGTGGGGCCCCTAAAGTTTATTTTCATTCAGAAGGACATGGATTATTTCATAGATGGGATCATACCCGCAGATGGGCTACCTACCTATCCTTTATTTAGAAAAGGAATCAGAAACCATGTAGTTCGAGTAAAGAAGTATGAGGTTTATGCATGATTGATGGCTCAAAGAAATATTTCATAATTACTTTTACACTCTAAGCTCACCTGAGTCCTTCTCAGTGTGAGAAACAATAGGTATTGGTAAAACTAGACAATTGTGCCACGGAAGATGCAATAATAAGCGATTATGTGGGGATTATGTATGTATGACTTCCCAAATAGATAGATATCAGGACTTATTTTAGAGGAGAAGTCTGGGAACATGGTCCATAAATGTATATTTTTTTTATGGAGATTTGGATACTCTAACTTGGGGCTTACTCCTGAGGAAGATGCCCAAATTAGGAGGGACTTATGATTGGGTTTTATTCATGAGAAGGAAGCCTAGATAAAAAGTAAATTATGACTGGTTAAGAGAAATTATGATTGGGGATTATTCCTGAGAAGGAGGCCCATGTTAATGGGACTTGAGAACTGGGGATTACTCTTACGGAGGAGTCCCAGGTTAGGGAACTTGTGACTGTGACTTACTCCTAAAGAGGAGGCCTAGGTTAAAAGAAATTAAGACTGGTGATTACTCTTGAGAAGGAGGCCCAGGTTAGGGGACTTGGGGCTTAATCCTAAGGAGGATGCCCAAATTATGAGAATTTGGACTGGGGCTTACTCTTAAAAAGGAGGCTCGAGTTAAGTATTCTCTCATTTTAAGGATGAGGTTGAATAAATTAAATCTCTAACCTTAGTGACATAATGATGTTTAAATCACTAGGTTTTGAGATATGTTCCACAAAATTCTTTTCAGATAAAAAATCCAACAAGGGAAACATGCCGAAGAAAATGGATTTAAATAGGGGTTTGAAGGCTGAATCTTGAATAGGAGAGGTGGATAGGCATAAGAGAGGTGAAATGCGCTGGAAGGGTACCCAAAAAGGGAGGGGCGCGCAAGTCCTGTGTGGGCGCGCAAGTCCTGGTCACGCATGTGTACCTACGCGACACATTGGTACTTGCACAACAATCAACCCATGAGGTAATACTTGGGTGAGGCTTGGATCAAGTCCTTCATATTTTCTCTAAAGGATTCCAAAAGAGTGGCACACAAGTTTTGTTTAAAGCATAAGGTGGCCTGCAAGTGTGGCCATTTCCTTTAAGGGCTGGCCACTTAGGCGTGCATGTGTTGATGAGTTTCAACACATAGGCCTTGTTTCACATGTTTAGATCTTCCATTCTAGGTAATAAATTACCTTAGAAGTGACTGGAAGAGTTCAAACAGAGACTAGGAAGACCAGAGAAAAAATCGAACTTTATAAAGTTTTCCGTTCTTGAAATGGGGGGCCCACCGGGGGTATTTATAGGCTACTGAAGACCCTGGGTGAGAATCCAAGAGGGAGTGCATGCCACCTATGTGACCATTATGTAAACTCAAGTATACATGCACGACCATGAGGAAACTTGCATGACCCAAGTGGGAAGAAATACTTCTTCATATCTTTGTTGATTTTTGATGTTTCTTCAAAGGATGACTCACTTTGGATTATGGTATTTCTCTTTTTTACTAGTTTAGACTTTGTGAAGGAAAAGAGCATGAACATCGTCATTTTAAATTAATATTAATTATATAAAATTTTTTATGACTGTATATGTGTAGTGTGTTAGTACACAATATATATAATCATATTATTCTATGAAGAGATTGAAAATATAAAAAAATTCCTCCCACATTTTACACTTCATATAAAAATACTACATAAAACAATTCCTCATAACCTAGTGAAACGAAACATTAAAAGCGTGAGATCATATTCTAAATAATGCTAAACATTGGATATATCATTAAATGAAATTATATAAAAATTACATGAGTATAAGGGAATGCAATTTTTATATTAACATTACAAAATCATACCTAATAATTTATTAATAATAATAATGGTGTATGGATTTAGCTATTTATTAGACACTAATCATAGAATAATCAAATTTCATGATCCATGACATTATATCATAAGCATCATAAAAATTCAGGGACAATGGTATAAAAAGTGTAGCATAATAATAATCATATATATATTATGTCATGTATACCCACCAAGACATTCACCCATGCTAGGATTGGGCTAAAAACCCTTATACTTGCTTTAGGATTGGGATTAATGACCTTGTACCCACATTGGGTCATGGGCCAACAACACATGTACATTTAGCTCATAAAATACTAAAAATAAATCAATGAAATGAAGAGATATAATGGTAGCAACACAACCCCAATAATACCAGAGTTGACCCCTGCCATTATAAAACTAGAATGATTACATGGAAAGGCATCCTGAATGATCGATCAATTTAGTTGTCACAGATACATACATTATTATTGTATTAAAAACGAATAAAATAATTACTAATTGTTTTTGAAAAATAATTTCATTATTCCATCTAGAATAATGTTTCAAATCTCTCTTAGTACAATTCATCAAATCCTGGGAAAAGGAAAAAATAACGGTGAGCTCAAATGATCATTAAGGGTTTAGTAAAGTGTAAGATACCATGAATAAATAAGTATTGTCAACATAGAAAGTTAAATAATTTAGCACACAAGATATTAAAATAATTTGATAAAGACTAATCAATTTGGAAACATGATTAACTGAAATGAATTCTATTTATTCAGTAAAATGAAATCAAAATTCATCCATATATATTTTAAAATAAAATATCTCATAGATAAATAATGATGAAAATAATTAAATTCTAAATGATTTTAATTATTAATTAGTAGATTTCATATTTGAGGCACATGAAAACATATACTGTCAAGCCATTACACAATATATTTTAAAACATTTTGTATAAACCCATTTAGTTTTACAAATTTATTTTTCTCATGGGAACCTATTGATTCCCTTAGAGGATATATAATGTCTGGGCCCCACTAGTTAATTATTGTCTAAATAATTCCAAATATTTCAAATAATTAGTCGAATTAATTAACATTGTACCTTATCTTAAAATCTATGTATTAATAAAATGATACAAATTTCCCATTATTTCCACAGTAAATCAAATAACATTACATGAAAAAAATATATAGAAATGCCATGTGGTTTAATAAATATGCATATATATTATAAATTATAAGGATAACAAGGTAAAATTTAATGTCTAGTGAATATTTCAAGTGGAGGACAACAATCAATCAATGAATTAAATTTAAGTACTATCCATGGTAGAAATAATCATTAACCATCTATGAGAATAATATATTTGGTATAAAAATGAAATATATCCATTATAGTTAGAAAATTGGTTATTTGTTTTGATGAAATAAAATTTTATCGAAAATAATTTCTGATGAGAATATCCAATTCATTTTGGAAAAAAATTATAAAATAATTTTCTCATAAAATATATTTTTTAATTTTTAATTAAAAAATTAATTTGTTAGATTACAAAGGACGAATCAATTAAATAATGTAATGTAATCCCCATCTAGGTAAATAGATCATTCCTTTCACACTGTAAAAAGGATTGGAAAGTTCCGTATTCGTAACGAGGCTTGAATATTACCATGAATGCATTTTTTTAAAAATATTGGTTAAAAAATTATTTTAATAAATAATTTTAAAAACGTTAATGAAATCGTTTTTGAATACATTTCAAATAACATGGTTATATGAGAAAACTAATTTTCAATCGAATAGAGATATGCTGTCATATTTTATGAAAATAATTTTATATAATATATTATGTAATACATATTGGGAAATGGTTATTTTAATTTAAAATAATTTTGAATAACCAGAGTAGAATAAAATGAAAGCGTTTATTAATCCATGATCAAATAATTTCCTCTCATGAAAATTCACGTGTAAACAATCCCGAATAAAATGATTTGGTAAAGATAACCCATGAAATGACCACAACACTGAAGTGAGATTAAATCAATGAATCTATTATGTGAATCAACATTAAATCCACATTAAATAAGTATAAATACCAAAATTTTGAGTGAAACTTCATTATACACAGAATCATTAAATAGTAATGAACAATAAGAAGTAATATAACTCAATGGAAATAAATTGAGTTATGCAATTCTTTACCACATGGTAAATCTTAATTAAAGATACACATAGATTAAATAATTATAATTGAAACATAATGTATCATGAATAATGTAGTAAACATGATATAACATGTAAAATGGAAGTGTATACATCATATAAAATTAGTTATGTAGAGACACAATGCTAGTGAGACAGAGTCATTTTCATGAAAGAATTATGTTGGCATGATTTCAAGTAATTAAATTAATAATGATTAAATATTATAGTAGTCTGGTAAAGATAGATACATAATTTGTGTTGTATTAAAAACCAACACACGAATTACAATATATTTTTCATTCTATAGAAGATAATACCATTATTAAATCTACTGCATCCTTGCTTATCATTATTAGTATACCTTTTGGATTACTGGTAAAGAAACAAAATAAGGGTGATATCAAATACTTATTACATGGATGCATAATGGATGAAATAATGAATCAATGAGTTTTAAAAAATTATAGTTAAATAAACAGATGAAAATTCCATTAAAATATCTATATAACAAAAAATTTATATAGAACATTATGAAAATGAAACACATTCTATTTAATCAATGAACATATAATGTATAGTACTTATGGATATGTTGATGAAAAACTGATGGAAAAATAATAATTGAATAAAAATGAATTCTATTGATAATTATTGGTTGTCATGTCTTAGGCATAAGAAAACCTATATCGTCAAGACCATTCATAAGACAGTTTAAAACTACAGGTAGAAACCTATTTAATGTTCACCATTAATTTTCTGATGAGAACCTATCGAGCATCTTAGTTTTATATAAAATTTGTGCCCCACCCTTCATTTCCATTACAATGAATTTTCCATATAGAATAATCAAAATAAATAATTTTCCTTATAAAATATCTTTATTTAATAAATAAAAAAATTATTAGTATTTCCAAAAATAATAAAAAAAATTTCAAGTAAACACTATTTTTGAAAATGTTATATGGTTTTTAGTACACCCAGTTTCTAGTATATAAATCATAAATGATGAATTTAATGGTTTTAATGTGTAAGGGTTAAGTGAGGGAGAGTACATAGAACATTGGATGTGTTTATTAGGCAAATGATTTTCTCACAGGAGGCATATGTTTTGCCTAACTGTGTGGAAAAACTGTATGCAATAGTCCTCTTGAGGCAGTAGCTCCAACATGATTGGAGAACAGTTTGGGAGGCCATGAAAGGGGAGGTTGTATATGTAGTATCTGTCTCATGGTTAGTGGAGGGTTAACCTAACCACATGGTCAAACAGTATGCAAAGTCAAAATGAGATCCTTGAAAATATGATACCACTCATTTTTTCCATAACTCCATAATTTTCCCCCAAAACATCCATAAATAGAGATTTCTCTCTATTCAAGGTATGAGTTCTTCTTCCATGTGTCTTGGAGACAATCTAAAGGCTTCACATGGTGAATAGAAGAAGGATTCATGAGGTATGTGATCGTTCTACAATGATCTAGTTCTGTTTCTAAGATGTACTTCACCCTTACTCATGGTTTCTTAGATCTAAACCATTTATTGGTATATCTATTGTTGTGTATGTAAAATAAGTTGAGATTTGGTATTTATATTACTAGGAGAATATATCTAAGGGGGTTCTATGAATAATTGGCCAGATTTTCTTAAGTGTTCTTCATCCATATCCATGTTTCTTCAATACCATTGAAGTAGGTTGCTTCAATCTCGACTCCACTTAGTAGAAATGATGGGAATTATTGCAACTTGATTTCCTTTTGATTAATTTGTCTTGAATGGTCTGGTTATGAAATTTTGGAAACCTTCTTTTCTGATGGTTTGGTAAATTGTAGAAATCTAGAAAATTGGGTTTTTTAAATAATGTGTGTATCTCATTGTTTTAATGTATGGATTTTAAAATGGTTATTTTCTAAAATTGTGATACATGGATTTGAGTTTAATTTTTCAATAAAAAGGGTATTGTCTATTGAAACAAAATGGTAGTTTTGACATTGGGTGTTTCCTTGGATCTTAATAAAATTACTGTTTTGTTACAATGTTTTGAAATTTTTATTTGGAACTGTTTTTGAATACATTTAGTTTTGTGTGTGTTCATGTTCGATTTTACCCTAAATAAGGGATGTTTACCATTGGGATATTAGGTGAGTGACCCTAAATAGGGGGCCTGTGTCTTTGGGATAGAAGCCAACGGGACGAGAGACCAATAATAAAGATGGAACTGTCGAACAGAGGATCCCTGTGTGGAAGTGGTGCGAAAAATAGAATGGGTTTTCCAAAAAGATAATAAGAACTAGATTTGATCTTTTATTAGTTATCATCTACAAAATATCATACTTGAAATTTGTTTCATTTACCATTTTTACACTTGGTTATGATTGGTTTTTAATCTTATTTATATTGGGTTACAAACTATTTTGGTAAATTGTATTATACCAACTTTTTTACCTAATTTGATAACCATTATATTGTAGTGGCGTGAGAAGGGAAGTCATTAGAGAAAAACTAATATGTTATATACTAACCCATACATTGGCACATTGGTGATTTTGCAGATTCTACATTCTAGGAGTTGGTAAATGGTAATGTTTCATAATTATTTAGAACATCATTATGATACTTTTAGAACATGGTGACGTTTGAGCTTGGAGATAGTAAAACATGGAGTGTTGTGGTTTCTTGAGAGTATTTTGATTGTTATCCGCTATTTAATTTGATATTGGTATGCCATTCTCTATAGCATATATTTGATGGTTGTTTTAAAGAGAATGATTTGAAATGTCATATTATATTTCATGCATCATATAGTGACTTATTTTTTGTTGGTATTTTGGGTTATTGGTTTTAGTCATTAATGGGAAAATTGTTCTATCTTACTTTGAAACCCTTCATCAATTTTTAACTGCCTTTGGTACCTAGGGGATATTTCTTAAGGCCCAATAATGACTCTTTGTACTCTCAAGACAATGAGAATTAACAAATCATTTTCAAATTGCATTAGTCTGGGGATTACATTGTGGTATATATGTTACCATTTTGTTCGGTCCTTTCCAAACAAGTAGTCATCAGTGTTCTTGGTCATGGAGTTGAAATTCATTCTCCCCTATTCATTGGTCTAAAATCGTAGAAAGGATGAGGAGTTTCAGAACATAAAATTTATATAATAAAAGTATGTAACTAACCCTTTTATATGGAATATGATGTTACCAGGGAGTTGGGTACATAATTGTTTTTGATACACTAGTAGAATTTTTGAAATCTCATTGTCTTGGGTTTAACCAATGAGACGAGAATGCCATGAATTATAGATAAATGGATTCCCATAAGGAGTGAATACATCATTCATAGAATGATTCATGTACTGAAAAAATGTTGATTTTTTAAAATGTTTGAAACTGTTTTGAAATGAAAGACATTGAAAAACCATTGTTGATATATTTTGAAAATGTATTGATTTTCAAAAAGAAATTTTAATGTTTTCAAAAAAAAATGATCATCGAAAAAGTGAATTATTTTGGAAAAAACTATTGTGATAGTTGATGTGATAGAATTTTAATTACCAAGACATGAATTTCTAGAGAGTGATATTGACATATATTGTTGTTGGTTTAAAAAATAGCACCGGGTAGGCATCGTCAAAACCAACCGGAAGAAGCTGTAGAGAAAGAGGTTTCAGCTATACCACAGGTGAACCTAGAGATAGTTTACTGTATTTTCCATGATTTTAGTGCCTCGGATATGGGAAACAATAGGAATGGGCCAAGGCATTATGGATCGTACCATCCAGTTAATGAAGGAGAATCCCCCCATCTTTAGGGGTGATTCTAAAACTGAAAAGGTACTGGTGTGGCTATATAGGATGAATCATATATTATATTTTATCAGCACACCATCAGAGCTCAATTTCTAACTGTTACCATATATACATTAGGATCTTTTACCCCATGTGTGGGATTTAGCGATGATGGATATGTTGGATGAAGACATTACATTGGAGGATTTTGAGGAATTTTTCAACCAAAAATTCTTTCCACACATGATCACAATCCAGTAAATGAAGGACTTATTTCACCTAAAGAAATCTAATCACTTAGTCACATGAATTTTATGGAAAACTTCCTGGATTTAGTGTGTTTTGAACCAGAAGATGCAATAAGTGCATCCATGATGGCACAAATCTTTGAATCAGGGATAAGACAGGATATTCAATAAAAAAAATTCATTTCATTGTATCACAGATTATACAAAGATATTGAATAGAGTGTCTATGGTTGAATGTGATATCTGGAGATCTATGGGAAGAGGTATGATAATACCTATAAAAAATGGTGGTAACTCAAAATATAAGAGCAAGCAGAAAAGGGACAACTATTTCCAAGGTGGAAGTGGAAATCAGAATCAGATGACTGGATCAACGAACCTTCCTCCATGACCCAAGAGTAATGAAGATTGTTTTCAATGTGGTTTTCCTGACTGCATAAAGCGAGAGTGTATGGAACAACCTATAACATGTCATAAATATTAATAGATGTGTCATCTTCAGCACTATTTTCATTGTTCTCCAAGGTCATGTGCTCGAGAGACTTCTCTAGTAGTACAAACATCATATTATTTGATAGTGAGAAGATACCAGAACCAGTCTCATCAATAGAGTATATCTTGACGTAGTAATTCTAGAAATTACATGAATCAGCCACAAGGAAAATCTTAGCAAGGAAATGATTAATTTAGTGTAGTGACCAAGAAATTATATGGAGCTGAGAAGATGAATGTTGATGATTTGGATCGACCATCAATGATGAGAGGTATAGTTATTTTGAGTTCATCCATTGTGTGCCTACTCTTCGATACTGGTGCATCAAATTCTTTCATTGATTCTCATGATATTTATTTGATATGTTTAATGTCGGAAATTATTCGTTCTGTTTTAAAATTGAAATCATCTCTCAGTGGAAGAGAATGTCATGCCTTTATGTATATATCATGTGTTATAATAGTTGACGAAGATGAGTATAAATGGGACATCTCAAAATTGGACATGAATGTATTTGAAATAATCCTAGGTATCTATTGGTTTGAAATGTTTAAGGCTCAGATTGACAGTTTTAAGAGAACAATTTTTTCCCTAACCGAAGATGAAAATGACTATCTCTTCAGAGGAGAGAGTATGGAAAAGAAAGGTGAAAGGAGATTATTGGCACCTATTTTGGGAATGATCATTTATAAGTTGGTGGCATTGACTTTGGGATCAATGAATGATATCCAGAAAAATAGTTTTCCAGTATTTGTGGATCAATTTACATATGTATTTTCAAAATATTTCTCTGGTTTACTATCTCAAAAGGAAGTGGAGTTTATGGTCTATATCATTCCAAGGAACAGTCTTATTTTCCTTCCATCTTAAAAGATGTAAAAAATAGAGGTAAGGTAATTGAAATTAAAGTTATAGGAACTGGAAAGAAAGGGTTTCAACTGACCATGTATGTCTTCATGGTAGCATCAGTCTTGTTCATGAAAAAATCATATGGAACTATTTGGTTTTGTGTCTATTATCTTAAGATAAAACAATTTTTAATAATGAAAATATATCCATTTCCATGCATTAATTATTTTTTCGATCTATTAAGGGGAGATCAGTGGTTCCCCTTGATTAACTTGTGATAAGGATATCACCAATTGTGAATTCTTAAGGAATATATTCCAAAGATAGCATTTAGAAGCAGGCGTGGCCATTTTAAATATATAGTCATTCCTTTCAGTCTAAGGAAAGCACCAACAGTATTCATATATTTTATGAATATATTATTTCAGGGATATCTAGACACTTTTGTTTTAGTGTTTTTTGATGATATATTAGTGTATTTAGTGACAAGGGGTGACCATATGGAGCACATTGAAACTTTGTTAAAAATATGATAATATCAAGACACGTATTCAAAATTATCAAATTATTATTGTTTGATATAGGATGTACATTTTCTTTGCCATTTCATTTCTCGGATGAAAATTAACGTTTATCCTAAAAAGGGAGAATATGTTATCTCATGGAATCCCCTGAATGATTTCTTTGAGATACAATGTTTTATTATTCTAGAGGGTTACTTTTGATGCATTTTTTGTGATTTCTCACTACTAGATGCGCCATTGAAAGCTCTGAAAAACCATAATTCGTCATTTGAAAGGAAAGATGAATGCCAAAAGTCATTACAGGGACTGAATTTTTTTCTTACATCATCACCTATCATGATGTTTCCAGATTGATGACATGGGTATGTGATGTAATATGATGCTTTGGGATTAGTGTATGGTTATATTCTCTTGCAAGGAGATCATTTGGTTTCTTATAGTTCCAGAAAATTGAGGGTGCATAAAAAGAATTAACCAACACACGATTTGGTGTTAACTTTAGTCACCCCTGCTTTGACAACATGAATAAAATGTCTCTTTGGTGAGAAATTCAATACGTTCATAGACCACAACAACTTGAAACACATTTTCTCATATTAAGATTAAAATCTAAAACAATTGATATAGATGGAGTATATCCAAAATTATGACTTTGACTTGATGTATACAATAGGGAAATGAAATTATTTGGTAGATGGATTGAGAAAAAAGTCATATGCTCAGTTGTAAAAAATTCTTTATATGAATAACAGTTCAAGTTTGTCCTAACTGACATACATGTCGAATTTGAATACCAATGTGATGTTGTGGTTTTCTTTTCAACTATGCTTGTTCCTGATTTGGTAAATATGGTCAAAGAGGAATAATCATATGATGCAGAATGTCTGGTTTTGAATTTCATACTCAATGGTGGGGAGACCGTTGAGGGATGTAAACTTAATGAAAGTTTATTTTTGTGTTTAATGGATCATATGGTTGTACCTATGTATTATCATGAAATACCCCTTTAATTATTACCACCATTCGATATGGGATGTTCATCCAGGCACATAGAAGTTGTATAAGGCGTTAAAGGAACAATTGTTTTGGAGAGGCATGAAAAGGAATGTGGCCATGTTCGGATCTATGTTATTAACTTGTCATCAAGTTATGTATGAGAATTAGAGAATAGTGTGTATATTGAAGTCTCTACTAATCCTAGTATGGAAATGAGAGTAGATATTGATTGATTTTGTTATAGGTCTCCTTGAATGGATTGGAAACACGATGCCATATGAGCGATATGGGTACTTCTTACCATATCGTCCCATTACATTCCAATATGTGAAACTCATACTGTAGAGGATTTGTCAAAAATATATATCTTAGAAGTGTTAAAGAGGCATGTAGTGCATTTTTCAATTGTTTTAGATAGATAGTCGAGGTACCCACATCATTTCTGGATATCCTTATTGAAATCCCTTTGTACTCATTTGGATATGAGCATGCCGTATCATCCTCAAAGGGATAGGAAATCCGAGAATATTATATAAATTTTAGGAGACATGTTTCAAGCTTGTATAATGGTTTTCGGTGGATCATGGAAAGAGTATATAACCTTGTTGGATTTCCTATACAATAAAATCTATCAGGCCTCGATACATATGGCTATGTTTGAAGCATTGTATGGGAGTCATTGTCGTTATCCACTGTGTTGGATGGAAACGGGTAAGACTTCACTAGTTGGGCTAATCCATTTCCCAGAAATAATGGAGAATATCCAGTTGGTTAAGAAGTGAATGGAGATGTCTTAGAGTCATTAGAAATCATATAGGGATTGTCGTCAAAGGTGGTTTTTGTTTTCTGTGAGTGAGCATTGGTTCATGGGGGATCTCTCCAAGACATGAAAATCATTATTTGGGAAGTAGATCAAGTTATCACCTAGGTATATTAGCCATGTTGATATACTAGAAGTGGTCAGCTAGGTGGAATATAGGTTGGAATTACCATTACCATAGAGTTTGGTGCATAATGTGTTACATGTATCTCATTTTAAAAAGTATCATCCAGATCCGGACCATGTGATTACATGAGTTCACATTGACCTAGAGACAAATGATTCATTGATAAATATCTTATTGTAGATTCTACATAGTCAAGAGAAAGTATTTTCTTGAAAATCATCAGTCCAGAATAGGTTTTATGTAGCATACTCAGAGTCAGGATGATACTTGGGAATGTAAGAAGTAAATAAATGAGCAGTGGCTGAAACTCGTTCAGGGTAGAAAATGTTTTGTTCATTTTTTGGACGGAATGACCATAGGTGGGGGGGGGGAGAATTTAGAACCCCTATTTTCATGTATGTAACCCTTAAATTATTATTTTTATGGATATAAAGTGTAAGGGTGATGAGTTGGAGAGTTGGAAAATCTTTGGATGTGTTTTGGGGGATATGTGAAGGTTTCATAGGAGGAGCACAATTTTCCTAAACATGCAGCCTAACCACGTGATGTGGACCCTTTGTGTAAGTAGATCGAGTGCAGTTGGAGAATAGTTTGGGAGACCATGCAAGGGGATTCAATTCGTGCAATTTCTACTACATGGTTAACACACGGTTTGCCAAACTGTGTGTTCAACCACTACACAGAGTCAAAATGAGATCCTTAAAAATAGAATCTCCCTCATTTTTTCCATAACTCCCTCATTTTTTCTACAAAGTATTCATAATTATCTATTAATCTGCATTGATGGTATCAAAACCACTTCTATGATTTTTAGATTATATCTAAAGGCTTCCTTTAGCAAATCAAAGATGGATTCTTGAGGTATGTGAAAATTCTTCATCGTTCTTGATCGGTTTCTTAGATCTACATAGATCTACTTATCACCTCTTCATGGTTTATTATATCCAAACCCATTATGAGTATATCTATGGTTTTGGAGGCCAAATGTATTGATATTGGTCTTGATCTTTCTATGAGAAGATATCTAACAAGGCTCCAAGATGAATTGATGTAGTTTTCATATGCATTCTTCGTCCATTACCATGTTTCCTCAAAACTAATGAGGTAGGTAGCTTTTCTCTCGACTCCGCATAGTAGAACTGATGTTCATTCATTCAAATTTATTTCATTGTGATGGATTGATTTTGAATTGGATGTATATGAATTTTTGGAAACCCTCTATTGTGATGGTTTGGTAAATTTTAGAAATATGGAAAATTGGGATTTTTGAATAAAGATATTTTGTTCTTAGTTTTAAAATATTTATTTTAAAATGGGGATTTTCTAGAATTGTGGAACATGGATTGGAGTAGAGTTTTTCAATAAAAAGCTGTTTTTATTGAAATTAAATTGTTTTTTGAAATTTGGTGGTTCTTTGGATTTCAACAAATGTATAATTTTATTAAAATGGTGTGAAATTGTTATTTGGAATAGAGCATGCATGTGTGGGTGTTTTCTTAATTATATAATGGGTATGACAAAATGATAATGAAAATTTAATTTAATAATTGATTAGTTATTTTCTAGAAAAATAACTTGTTGTATGGTGGATTCATTTAACTTTTTTTCACTTAGATATGATTGGTTTTCATACTTGATTATATTGGGGTATAAACTGTTTTGGTAAATTCGTTAATATAATATATTTTATATAATGTGATGACTATTCTATCCTAGATTCATGAATAGGTATGTCATTACGGAAAACCTACTGAGTTATATACGCACCCCTTATTTGGAACAATGGTTGTTTTACTCATGTTACCTTTTGGGTTATGG
>CAUJRU010002617.1:0-70744 GCA_963277665.1 Viscum album
CCCAAAAAATCCCCAAAATAAAAACACCCTTAAATACCCTCAAAATCTACAAAAAACCATAGAAACAATAAAAATCCTAGAAAACAATAAAAATACCTAAAAATATAAAAACCACAAAAAAACTTTATAAAACATTAAAAAACTTCAAACACTTAAAAATCCTTATCAAATTTAAAAAACCGAAAGAATATAAAAACCCAAAAACCCCTAAAAACCATGAAACCATAAAACACCATGAAAACCAAAAAAACCCCAAAAACACATAAAAAATCCTAAAACCACTAAAACTATAAAACCGATTTAATCCCCCAGAACATTAAAAAATTACAAAAAACCGTAAAACATTAAAAACTCAAAAAAAAATTCCATAAGCCCCCAAAAACCCCAAAAAACAAAAAAAACCCTAAAATCCCTCAAAATCATTAAAACCCAAAAACCATAAAAATAAAAAATAAATCACTACATATCCTAAAAACATAACAAACACTAAAAATACTTAAACCTATAAGAAATTAATTAAAAACCTAAAATAATTAAAATCCCAAAAAACATAAATAACACTAAACACCCTAAAAACCCAAAAAACCCATTAAAACACAAAAAATCATAAAATCCCTAAAACATTAAATTTTTTAAAAAACCCATAAAAACCTTAAAAACCACTAGAAACATTAAAATACCTTTTAAGTCCCTAAAACATTTGAAACCCTAAAAACCCCATAAGAACCCCAAAAAAGTCAAAAAAACAAAACAAACTGGAAAAAGAAATACAAAACCCCTAAAAACCATAAACCCCTCAAAATCCCAAAAAACCCTAAATATAATAAAAATACTAAAAAATCACAAAAAATCATTAAAAATGATAATAACCTAAAAAATAAAATAGACCCTAAGAAAACCTATAAATTCTAAAAACACATAAAACCCTTAAAACTCCGTACCAAACACTAAAATCCCTGAAACCTTAAAAACCATAAAAAACTCAAAATCCCGTAAAAATACCTAAATCCCCACAACCCCAATGACACCCTCTAAAAAATAGAAAACCCTTTAAACCAATTACAAGATTAAAAAAATCTAAAACCCTACAAAAATCATAATAAATACTAAGGACCCAAAAAATCATAAAAACAAAAAAACACTAAAAACACCCAAATTCATTAAAAAACCTAAAAACCATAAAAATCTTAAAAAATATCTTAAAATCACTAAAATGAAAAAAAACCCTAAAACCCCTATGAAAAAAAATCTAAAATCCAAAAAACACCTAAAAATCTTAAAAAAATGATAACAACTCTAAAACCGCTAAAAACTGTAGAGAACCAAAAAAAATCCCCAAAATCCCTAAATACCCTAAAAACCATTAAAATCCAGATTTCTCCAGATATGGGGTGTTGGGTCTTCATATGGGGGGATATGGTCCGGCTTGCCTGATAGCAGCCCTGTTCCGCGTCCCATCTCCTGCTCTAGCTTCTTGGTGCCTGGTTTCGGGTTCCGAAGTGCTGCGAAGGTTCCTCTCCCGTTCGTCAGGTTCGTTCCGAGCTTCTGACGTGCCTTGTTTCGGGACCCGGTTTCGTTGCTGCGAAGGTTCCCCTCTCGGCTCAAGGTCCATTCTGGTTGGCTTCTGGCGTGCCTGGTTCAAGACCCAGCTTCGGTTAGTGCTTCCCCCTTCCAGCTCCTGGTCAGTTGCAGATCTGGTGGTCCTGACGCTGGCTTGTCTGTAAGGCCCCTCCAGTTCATTTGCCTTGCACCAGATCTAGAGGGAATGGTGTCAAACCCGGTGTGCTTCTGGCCCCTCGTTTTTCTTCCTGGTTCGGTGTCGGCTGCAGGTGTGGCTTGGTGCGCTCAGGTTCAGGTCCTGTTTCTTGGAAGAGGGAGGCATTGGTTCTTCTTCTGATTCTCTCTCTCTTGCTGCTACATATTCTATTTGGTTGTGGTGTTGTGTGATGTTTTTTTATATGACATGGAGGATTTGATTTGATGTGGGTGCTAGTGATTTGGTTTGATGAAATGGTTGTTTGGGTCGAGTTGGATTGGATGGTATTTTTCTGCTGCGTGGCTGTGATGTTTTGGTGTTGGTGTGGGATGCTATTGTTGGATGCTGGTGTTGGTTGGCTAGATGGTGCTGTAGTGTGTTTTTTCTTTTGGTGAATGGCTGTGGTGGTTTGAAATGGTGTTGTTGGTGCTGATGGATGTTTGCTTCTGATTGGTTGGGAGGTGATGTTGGGGACTTCTTTGTTATTCCGTTTTTTTGGATTTGTGTGTTTCTTTATCTTTCTTGATTTTTCTTCTTTTTGGGCTCTTTTGTGTCTTGGGTTGTAAGGGTTTTGGGGTGTGGGTTGATTGACCCCTCCCCTCCCTTGTCTACTTGTTGTTATGTTACATCTCCTTATTCTAATAAATTGTGTCTGGGGGGGGGGGGCGTCGGGAATAGCCCAATCCTCGCATCTTCCATGCCCAAAAACATTGAAACCCCTAAAAAAATTGAAATCCCCCTAAAACATTAAAAACTATCCAAACCACAAAAAATGATAAAAAACTAAATAAACCATAAAACCATAAAAACTTAAAAAAATACCCCATAAAACCCAAAAAACAAAAAACACAAAAAACACTAAAAACCATCCAAAACACTAAAAATCCATAAAACCCATAAAATAATAAAAAACACTAAAAATTCCAGAAAACATGAAAACCCTAAAATTCATGATAAACCAAAAGAAAACCATAAAAACCTATACAATATAAAATCCCCTAAAAACTAAAAAGTGAAAAAATCCTATGTGAACCTAAAAAATTCTAAAAAACACTAAACCCCCTAAAAATGATAAAAAACAAAAACCCTTAAAAACCATAAAAACAATAAAGATCCACAAACACCCTAAAATACACATAAAACTCAAAAAAACCTTTAACACCATTAAAATGATGAAAACAAAAAAAACATAAAAACTCTAAAAAACTAAAAAACGCCTAAAACCCCAAAATTCATAAAAATATTAAATGCCCTAAGAACCCTAAAACCCCTAAACACCCAAAAGAACCCTAAAAAATACTGATTCTAAAAAACCCCACAATATCCCTAAATATGAAAAATTCCTTAAAATCCTCAAAAAATAAAAGAAAAACATAAAATATAAAAAAAGTTATAGCCTATAACAAACAAAAAAACACTAAAAACCATAAAACCCCTAAAATATTAAAAACCCCTAAAAACCATTCCAAACCCTAAAAACCCCTAAAAACCAAAAAAAACTCTAAAAACCCTTTAAACCCGTTAAATTGTTAAAAAACACTAAAGCCTTAAGAGCAATTATGATCTAAAAAAATTAAAAACCCAAAAAACCAAAAAACTCTGTAAACTCTAAAAACCTTATAAATCCATAAAAATGACAAAAATCAATAAAAAAATTTAAAATCCCCAAAAATCACTAAAAACATAAATAACCATAAATACAGAAAAAACCCCTAAGAAAACCATAAAAACCCCAAAACACATAAATCCCCTAAAAAGAAAAAAATCCTAAAAACTCTAAGGCACCAAAGAAATCATAAAAACATAATAACCATAAAACCCCATAAAAACATTAAAACCCTTAAAAACCAAAAAATCATAAAATCACTAAAACTATAAAAACCCTTTAACCCCCTTAAAATATTAAAAAACACTAAATATGTAAAAACCATTAATAACACATAATACACCACGAAAACCAAAAAATAATATAAATACACAACCCCCAACCCTCAAAAATCACTATGACTAATGAAAACCATAGAAATCATCAAAACTCACTAAAAATCCATAAAACATAGAATCGCCTAAAAACCTAGAAATCCCTAAGAATGCCTTAAAAACTAAAAATACACTTTAAACACCTAAAAAACCAATAAATGATAAAAACAAAAAAATCCCTACAAAACTATAAAAACCATAAATAAAATAAAAAAACTGAAAACCATAAAAACCCATTAAAACACATAAAAACATAAAAACATAAAAGACAACTAAATACTCTAAAACCCCTTTAAACCCCTAAATTCATGGAAAAAATCTAAAACAACATAAAACCCTTAAAATTAAAAAAACCATAAGAACCAAAGAAAACCATAAATTCCTTCAAAACCCTAGAATATCGAAATACCCACGAAATACCTTAAACCCTAAAACAATTAAAATCTCAAAAATTCCCAAGAAATCCTAAAAAATGATAAAACAATAACAACTCTTCTAACCATTAAAAAATATAAAAAATAAAAAATAATTAAAACACCTAAAATTATGAAAAAAATAAAAATTCATAAAACCCCTAAAAACAATAAAAACCCATGACAACCTTAAAACCCCTTAAAATTCAAAAAATGCATAAAATTTTGTGAAACCCACTAAATACTCAAAAATATTTTTAAACTCACAAAAACATCGAAATCTATAAAAAATGTAACAATGATAAAAAAAACTAAAGGAAACCATAAAACCCATAAAAACCATAAAAACCCTAAATCCCTAAGAACCCTAAACCCACAAAAAATTCCTAAAATATATAAAAAACTAACAAAATTTTAAAAAATACCTAAAAGTACCTAAAAACATAAAAAGCTCTGAAAAACCCCAAAAAGTAATAAAAAACCACAAAAACATAAAAAATAACCACAATACATAAAAATGGGAGAATCTATAAATAACTTTAAACCCCTAAAAACTATAAAAAAACATAACAACCATAAAACCCAAACAAATCCTAAAACCAAAAAAAAATTAAAAAACCATTTAAACCCCAAGAAACATTAAATAACTATAAATAACCTTAAAATCCCTAAAAACCCCTAAAAACCCAAAAAAAAATAGAAATTAATAGAAATCCACAAAATCCCTAAAAACATAAAACACACTAAAAACCATGAAAACCTTAATCAAACCTTAAAAACCTAAAAATAATTAAAACCCCTAAAAACCCAAAAACCATAAATACCTAAAACCCGATATACCCTAAAAAACATAAAAACTCCTAAACCCCTTAAAACTGTAAAACCCCATTAAAAAACAATAAAACAATTAAAAATTCAAAAAACCCTGTAATCCCCTAAAAAATTAAAAACTATAAAAAACATTAATCCCTTGAAAAACATACAAAATACTAAAACACCCCAAAAAAAGAAAAACTAAAAACCATAAAAATCCTAAAAATTATAAAAACCCTAAAAAATTCTTAAAAACAATAAAATCCATAAAAATCAAAAAACAATTAATAAAAAACCTCTAAACATAAAAAACCTAAAAAACTTATGAAATCCTTAAAAACCACATTAAGTTAAAACTCCTAAAAATAAAAAATGATAAAAATGATAAAAACCCTTCTGAACCCTAAAAACCATAAAACCACTAAAAACATTAAAACCCACAAAACCCATAAAAACCTAAAAGTGACTAAAAATTAAAAAAATATAATTAATTCCCTAAAAGTGATAAAAAATATAAAAGACCATAAAATCCATAAATATAAAAAAACTACAGAAGTGGAAAACACCATAAAACCCCTAAAACCCAAAAAAACCCAAAAAATATCTAAAAACCCAAATTAATCCAAAAAATCCTTGAAAATTCCCAAAATCATAAAATACCTAATAACCCTAAAAAACCTATAAACATAAAAACATAAGAACACTTTAAACTTTTAAAAACCTTAAAATGCTAAAACATCATAAACCCTAATACCCTAAAGCCCCTAAAACCATAATAACCCATAAAACTGTAAAAATGTAAAAAAAACTGACAGATACCCTAAAAACCACTAAAACTACTACAAAAACATTACCCCCCCAAACTTTAAAAGTCTCTAAAAACCATAAAATCGAATAAAAACTCAAAAAATAACTAAAACTCAAAAAAGGAAAACCCAAAAATCCCCCTAAATACTTAAAACCCTTAAAACCTATAGAAATTCTAAAAAATCCCTAAAATTCCAAAAAATATAAAAACCCTAAAAAACTAAAAAACCTAAGAAAACCTTAAATAACTAAAAACACGTAAAACCCCTAAAAAGAAAAAAATGATTAAACCCCTAAAAAAGTCTAAAAACCCATAATGACCATACAACCCTCCAAAAACCCTAAAAATGAAAAAAATCTAAAAACCCTTTAAACCCCTAAAAAAATTAAAAAACTATAATCATCATAAAATCCATATAAAAACTCATAAAACCCAAAAAAACCCAATAAAATATAAAAATTCTAACATCCCTTAAAAAACCTAAAAACCCTCAAAATCCTGGGAAACCCAAAAAACCAAACAAATACTAAAAATACATAAAAATTCCTAAAAATTAAAAATCCAAAAAACCCTGATAACCTTAATATAACCCAAAAAACCAAAAAACACATAAAACCCAAAAAAAATTAAAAAATGCTAAAAAACCTAAAAACCCTAAAAACCAAAAAACCCACTAAAAACCATAAAATACCTAAAAAAATTGATTACTATAAAAGCCTGAAAAATTAAAAAAAATTAAACCTCTAGAAATGATACAAAACATAAAAATCAATAAATACAATACACACTCAAAAAAACCAAAAAATCCAAAAAACCATAAAAACCATAAAAACCCCAAAACCCCTAAATCCAATCAAAATCCCTAAACACCGTAAAGTCCAAAAAATTATTAAAAATTTTATAAAAATAACTAAAAATATATAAAATTTTAAAAACCAAGATTAACCATCAGAAAACCTTGATAATATAAAAATACATTATATCCAAAAAACCTAAAAATAAAAAAACCCTAAATACCAAAAAAAGTCATAAAAACCCTCAATATATCTAAAAACACTAAAAAACCATTAAAATCCTAAAAAATCAAGAAAAAAATATAAAAATGTAAAAGACCATGAAAATTTGAATAACCCCTAAAAAACCATAAAAACTAGAAAAACACATAAAACCTAGAAAACCTAAAAATGCTAAAAAATATCAAAAATCCCTAACAGAACATAAAAACAACGAAAACCCCAAGAACTGTATATAGTAAAAATATAAATAACCTTAAAAATCCATAAAAATTCTAAAACCACTAAAAACTCATGTGCCCGTTTAAACACAATTTTTTCAAAAAAAAATCTAAAACCCAAAAAAAACTCAAAAAACCTCCAACCCCCCCCCCCAAACAATAAAAACCATAAAAACCATAAAAACCCAAAGAACCATCAAAATCCTTAAATCCCTAAGGGATGGCGGCATCTAAGCTCTTGTGATGGGTTCTCCCCTCCTTGACATGGATGTTGACGATGGTGTAGCCTATGGCTTCATCGACGTCGCGCCGCCCTGCTCCCTGGCTAGGGGAGGTGGTGGCTGGGCCTACCCTGTAGCTTCCCTCTTCCCCTTCTTCTGATCCAACACAACTTCCTCACTTTCCAAAGATTGACATCTTCCCTAAAGTCCCACTCTATGAGAATGGTGTTCCTTCGTTCCAGGTCTCTTCCCAAGAGTTATCGATGGCCTCCACCCTTCTGGATCTCACACTGGTGTCCCTATATAGAAGGATTCAACCCTCTGTGGATGATTTTTATATGTTTTTTACTTCTTCTTGTAATATCCATGAACAAGTGGTTGTAGGATTTTGGGATTCTCGACACTTTCTGATTCAGTTTAGGAATAAAGAGGATCGTGTCTCTGTCTGGGCTTTTTCTACTTGATCTGCTGATGGCCTTCAGTTTCATTTATTCTAATGGAATTTTACCTTTCATCTGCTCCGTGATTCCACAAGCATGTATTTATGGATTACCCTTCCTGGTCTCGCCCAGCCCTTACAAAACCAATCCATCCTCTGCATCATTGGTAACCTCATATGTAGATTACTGTGTATGGATTCTCGGACAAGTGTGGCCTGCCACCCGGTTCCGCCGAGAATTTTTGTTGAGGTGGATGTGTCCAAATCTCCGATTAATTCTGTCGGTGTTGAGATTGAAGGTGAGATCAGGTGGCACTAGGATGTATGCTTTGAATACTGGGTTCCTTTTAGCTCATCCTTCCATAGGTTGGGCCACTATGCCTCTTCTTGTAGGTGTGTTTCCTCTATCAAGCCTGCTCCTCGGTGGAAAATTTCTCCACCCAATGGTTTGCTAACAGTTGTTCCTCCCTGATGGGAACATGTAATACACAATGAGGGTATCCCTACTGGAATGGATAATTCGCCTCTGGCTGAGGATAATGATGTTATCGTGGTCGGGGATGTTCAGATGCAGGTTGATCGGAAGCCCCTTTCTAACCCGAGGGTCTGTGAGGCCTTTGATAGGCTGAAATGTGATTTTAGGAATTCTGGAAAACATGGGCGAGGTAAAACCTATTGAAGGAGCCGAGAGTATAAGGACGGTGGAGTCGTAGATGATGGAACTGCCTGGGCCTTCTCCTGTTCTTGGAGGTCTGGAGGTGGCCATAGTTTATGATAAACCATTTACAGTGCATGAGGGAGATGATGGTGTCCCCTTGTACAATCAGTTTGATGGCCTGGTTCCAGAGGAGTTGACTTAAGAGCATCACGTTGTGCAAGCAATGTTGGATAGCGACTTTGATGAACATGATATGCAAAAAGTAGCAGCATGGTGGGGGGGCGGTGAGGATGGCACTGAGGGTGTGGCTGTTTTCTGGTCTACTGGACTGGAGTTGAATACAACTAAGGCGGTGGTTGAGGGGGATGCTATTGATGCTTCCTTCCATGTGACTGAGGAGGGGGAGGTGGAGGTGTAGGTGCTAGTGAATCAATTGCAGGAGGTGGCTGGGAAGGGGTTCAGGTAAGAGGTGGGGTCAGGGACATGGGATGAGCTTGGGCAAGGGGATGCAGCTACACAGGGGGAGGGGTTGGAGCCAATTATGGAGGTGCATGAGGATGCCCCGGCTGAATGTGGTGTCTTCACCAGGTCTTTGATGAACGGTCATAACTCCCATGAACCAGTTCTGATCACAGTGGATGCATTAGAGGCTCTCATCCCCTTTGGGTCACATGATGGTAAATTTGTTGAAGATGGGATGATTAGGGACAATGAGGATGGAAACTCCAAATGTTTGGTTCTGAAAGACATGACTTTGGAGGACCCTAATGTGATGAAAGTACCTGTGCAAATTAATCTATTGTAGGAGGGAATGAAACCCCAGTGCTCGATGTTTTGGGGGAGTTTCTATGATGATGATTCTAGGATGAAATCCAACATGGCCTAGATTTTGAAAGGCAAGGCCCAACATTGGGATTTTTCCTCTTTTGGGAAAGAAAACTTGGTAGGGGGCCTGTCCAGGGAGAGGGTTCTACCTCCCACCACTTGTTTACTCAACCAGGAGGACACTGTTATCCCGGTCCAGGAAAAATAGGGTGATGTTGACACTACAGTCCTGAAAGGGAGGAGGCCAAGGAAGGACTACTTTGCCTTTCTAATAATGGTATCTACAAGGGCTTCCAGTAATGCTTCGATGAACTCCTCTAGAAAGGTGGGGCGGCCTTCTAAGAAGTAGGTGAATGTGGATAATTTGAAGTAAAGGGATTATTACACCAACTACTTGAAGCAATATGACTCTTCTGAATGGGAGTCAGCAGACACTGATACGACATCTAGTTATGGTGCTGAGGGAGACCCCCTGGTGCAGACTAAGATGATGATGGTGGGGAAGGCTGGTAAACCGGGTGCTAGTGTTTTTCTTTGTTCTTTTCTGCTTTCTTCTCTCATTTGGACCTATTCTTGCACTTTATTTTCCTTTTGAGGCATTTTTTTGGGTATGGGTCGATTGACCATGCCCCACCTCTGTCTGTTGCGTCTTTTTCTTATTATTAAATTTAAGGGGGGTCGGGTATAGCCTGGCCTCACACCTCTTCTTCCATAAATCCCTAAAATCCATAAAAATAATATAAAATATCGATGAAAATCCATAAAATCTAGAAAACCCTAAAAACCATGAAAATCGAAAGAAAACAGCAAAACCTTAATAACATAAAACACTAAAAAAATAAAAAATGTTATAATCCCTAATAACCCAAAAAACCTAGAAAATATAAAACCCATAAAACACCAAAAACCAATTAAAAACCCAAAACCCCCTTAAAACCACTAAAAATCTGAAAACCCTTGCTATGCCTAAAAATGTTAAAAATTCTAAAAAACCCTAAAACCCCAAAAAACATGAAAAAAACTATAAATATCCCTAAACCCCTAAACCCCCCCAAAACCCAAAAACCAATCAAAATACCCAAAACCCATAAATGCCGTAAATTGACAAAAATACCCAAAAATCCCAAAAGTCATAAAAACCCTTCAATTTCCAATAAACCCTTAGAAAACCTAAAAACATAAAATAGTAAAAACCCATAAAAAACTAAATACTTTTAAAATAATAAAAATTCCAAAAGAACAGAAAATTTATAAAAATACCTAAAACCAAAAGAGTCCCTAAAACCCCATAAAAACCCTAAAAATTCACTAAAAATATAAAAACCCAGAAAAACCCAAAAAACAATGAAAAATATAAAAAACCTTAAAAACACAGAAAACACAAGAAAATTATAAAACCCTGCAAAAAACCCTAAAACATCTAAACCCCATCAAAATCCCTAAAAATCATAAAACCATAAAAAACTAAAAAATACACAATAGTCACTAAAAACATAAAAAACCATAAAAACATTGAAAATCCATAATAAAACCTTAAGAACATAAAAAAACTTGAAATCCCTAAAAACCTAATATACCTAAAAACCATAAATCCACTAAAAACCCAGAAAAAATCAAAAAAAACCAAACCTTAAAAAACCCTAAAAATCTATAAAACCCCTAATCTCCACAAAATAAACTTTAAAATACCTTTAAACCCCTAAAAACTTTAAAAACTCTAAAATAACATAAAAACCTAATAACTCATTAAAAACCTTAAGATGCCAAAAAACCTGAAAACCCCCTAAAAACACTCAAAATCCATAAAAATAGTAAAAACAATAAAAATTGAAAAAAATCTTATAAAATTCTCTAAAAACATAAAAAACATTGAAAAACACTATGAAAACGTTAAAAACATAAAAATAGTTAAAACATTTGAGGAAACCTAAAAAATACTAAAAGCCCATAAAACCCAAAAAAACCCAAAAAAACTAAAAAATTTATAAAAACCATAAAACCACAAAATAACCTAAAATTGCACTAAAATTTCTAAACTCCTTTCAATTAATTAAAAATGTCAAAAAATTTAATAAATTATAAAATCCCCTAAAAACAAAAAACCAGCAAAAACACAAAGACCTATAAAAACCCCAAGTCATATAAAAACACTTAAAATATTAAAAACCCATTGAACCCTAAAAATCCCTTAAAACCCTAAAGAATAATAAAAACCCAAAAAAATTGCTAAAAATCAATAATATCATAAAAAACCATAAAACCCCAAAAACAATAAAAACCATAAAAACACTAAAACCCATAAAAACACTTGAAAACCTAAAAAATCCCAATAAAAAAACATAAAACCCCGAAAATTCAAGAAAACTCTATGAAAAACATAAAAACATAAAATAACTTTATAACATTAAAAACAAATAAAAACCCCAAAACACTAAAAACCATAAAAACACTAAAACCCAAAAAAAACTCTTAAAAACCTAAAAAATCCTAAGAATTCATAGAATCAATAAAAACCACTAAAAAACTAAAATCCCTTGAAACACTTACAAAAGATAAAAACTCTAAAAACCAAAAAACAAAAAATAACAGAAAAACCCCTAAAACCAAAACAAAATCCAAAAAAAATCTAAAGACCCTTAAAATCCCTAAAACCCAAAGTAAATATAAAAATCGCAAAAATAACAAAAAACTCTAAAAACTCTGAAAACACTTATGAAATCCTTTAAACCCAAAAGCTCTTAAAAACCGTAAAATCCATAAAAGGGATAAAAACCATAAAAACCCGTAAACCCCTAAAAATATTAAATTTTTTTAAATATAATAAAAACCAAAAAACCCCAAAAACATTAAGAAACTTTTAATCCCACAAAAATGTTAAAAAACTCTAAAAACCCATTAAAACCTTAAAATCCCTAAAAGACGCTAAATAACCTAAAATCCCCCAAAACCCCCTAAAATCCTTAAATATCATTAAAAAAACTAACAATTACCTAAAAACATAAAAAAACCATAGAGACCATGAAATCCCCAATGAAAAATTGAAAAACCCAAAAAAAAAAAATTTAAAAACACTACAAACCTGAAAAATTCTAAAACCCCTAAAAACAACAAAACCAATAAAACCATTCAAAATCCCTAAAACACTAAAAATACACCATTATCCTAAAAAATCCCTATAAATATTTGAAAACACTAAAACCCCTAAAAAAATACTAAATCCCTTAAAAACCATAAAAACCATAAAACTTCATAATAACCCTAAACCACAAAAAACTCCATAAACCCATTAAAACCATAAAAATGTCAAAAAATATAAAAAAACCTTAAAACTGCTAAAAACTCCCAAAAATCATAAAAAAACCAAAAAACATAAAACTCCCAAAACCCTAAGAACCATAAAAATCCCTAAAACCACAAAAGAAATAAAATCCTTAAAATTTCCTAGAACACCTAAAAACATAAACAACCCTAAAAACCTTAAAAGGCCCTAAAAGACCCTAAGAACACATTGAAACCATAAAAAACCTAAAATCCATTAAAGAACTAAAAAAATATAAAATCCCTTAAAAATATAAAAAACATTAAAACCCCTAAAACCCATAGAACCCCTAAAACATTAAAAAACCCCTAAAACCCTAAAAAGACTAAATACCCTACAAAACCATTAAACACCTAATAATGTTAATATACTTTAAAAAACCATAATGACCCAAAATAATAAAAAGAAGTTAAACCCTCAATGAAACCCTATATACCCAAAAAAAACCAAAAAAAACCCAACAAAATCCATGAAAACCAAAAACCACAAAAATCATTAAAAATCCGTAAAAATCCATAAAAACCAAAAAAACCAAAAATCTTTGAAGACCCCTTAGTAAACCCTAAATATATAAAAACACATAAAACTCCTAAAAAAGATTAAAAGTCATAAAACCCCTAATACCATAAAAGCTATAAAAACCATAGATTCCTCAAAATTGACTAAGACCCATAAAAATCCAAAACCCCCTATAAAACCATATAAATGTAAAAACCCTAAAATTCATGAAAAACCCCAAGAAAACATTAAAAACCTAAAAATGGATAAAATCCCTAAAAAACTAAATAAGATAAAAACCCTAAAAGAATAATAACCCAAAAACACCCAAAAATCAAAAAAACCCCTAAAAACCCTAAAATCCCAAAAAGAACCTGAAACCCCACTAAAAACTATAAATACCTTTAAACCCCAAAACACATTAATAATTAAAAAAACCGTTCAAACCCCAAATACACCCAAAAAAAAGAAAACCAAAAAAAACATAAAAATAATCAAAAAACTAAAAAATATAAAAACCATATATTCATAAAAAATATGTAAAATGACTAAAAACATAAAAAAACCTAAAAATAATTAAAACCCTTAAGAAAACAATAAATCCATAAAACATTAAACCTCTAAAAAACCTAAAAAACATAAAACACCCTAAAAATCATAGAAGACCATAAAAACTAAAAAAAAAACCAAAAAACAACAAAAATATCTAAAAGCCATTAATCCCCTAAAAATGTTATAAACACTAAAAAACATAAAAACCCTAAACAATTCAAAAAAACCCTAAAACCCATAAGAACAATAAAAACCATAAAAATTCCTAAGAACCCTAAAAATCCATAAACATACATAAATTCCCTAGGAACACATAAAAGCATAAAAAATAAAAAAAAAACTTTGAAAAAACCTATGAAAACCTTAACAACCTAAAAACACATAAAACCCCTAAACACCTAAAAAAATCTAAAACATGAAAAGAAAACCTAAAAACCAAAAGAAACCCAAAAACCACTAAAATATAAAAACCTATTTAAACACCTAATAATATTAAAACCCATTTAACTCCCTAAAAACTCAAAAAACCCCAAAAGACACAAAAAAATGATAAAACGCCTAAAAACCCACAAAATCACATAAAACACTAAAAGGCCATAAAAATCCTAAAATTCCCAAAATGTCTCTAAACACATAGAAACCCATAAAAACCTTAAAAAACCTAAAAACCTTAAAAACAAAAAAAAAATCATAAAACCCTGAGAAAATCTAAAAACACTAATAACCCTAAAAACCAATAAAACACTAAAACCCCTAAACCCTCAAAATCCCTAACACCCAAAAAAACCATAAAAATCCATAAATTCCCCAAAAAACACTAAAAATGTAAAAAAACCATAAGAAAACTGAAAAACTAAAAGAAGACGTATAATACCTAAAAACACTTAAAACCCCAATAAACAAAAAAGAACACCAAAAACCCAAACACACAAAAAAAGACCCTAAAATACCCAAAAACCCCTAAACCTCCTAAAAACAACAAAACACCTAAAAAATATAAAGCCTCTAAAATTTATAAATACCCTAAATATGAAAAAAAAACCTTAAAAATAATTAAACCCCAAGAAACATAAAAAAACCCTAAATCCCATAAAACCCATAAAAACCATAAAAACTCTAAAAATCCCTAAAAAACAATATAAATCTAGAACAAATCCTTATGAGTCCCAAAAAATGTTAAAACTCCTAAAATCTTAAAAGACACTAAGAAAACCCTAACAAACTAAAAACACTTTAAACTACAAAAATACCTTATAACACTAAAAACCCTAAAATTCCACCCCCCCCCCAATAGGCATAAAACACCACTAAAAAACCATAAACATCCCATAAAAACCTTAAAACACATTAAAAACAATAAAAATCATTAAAACTCCAAAAATATTTAAAATCTCTATAAACCTAACCTCCTAAAAAAAATTCAAAAGCCCACTAAAAACAAAAAAAACCCAAAAACCCGAAAACCCGAAAAACCATAAAATCGCTGAAAACCCCAAAAACCATAAAAACCATATAATACATAAAAATATAAAAAATCATAACAAACCTAAAAATCTTAGGGAAACCTTAAAAACCTAAAAAATCTTAAAACCTATAAAACCCCTAAAAACACTAAAATCCTTAAAAATCTTGCATCCCCACAAAACCCCTCAAACCCCCTAACAGCCTAGAAACGCATAAAAATTCTAAATAAATACCTACAAATCCCTAAAAATATAAAGAAACTTGAAAACCATTAGGAAAACCATAAAGTCATAAATAATGTAAAACCTCTAAAAACATTGAAAACCAAAAAAACCATAAATGACACTAAAAACACTAAAAATATCGAAAAATCATAATCCCCTAAAAACCGTAAAAACCCTAAAACCTATAAAACCCAAAAACATATAAAACCCCACCACCCACTTATATCTTTAAAATCATGTTAAACCTATAAAATTGATAAAAAAATACAAAAACATTAAAATCATAAAAAACTAAGCAAACAATAAAAAATAAAAAATCTATAAACACACTAAAAATCCAACAAAACCTCAAAATACTAAAAAAATCAAAAAACCATAAAATCCTAAAAATCTCTAAAAATATAAAAATCCCAAAAAACCTTTAAAACCTTGAAGAAAATAATAAAATCGTAAAAAATTAAAACCTTTAAAAACCTTAAAAATGATGAAAAACCTAAAAACCATAAAAGGCCTTAAAATTACAAAAACCATAACAAGCATAAAAAATTATCAACACACTAAAAATCATAAAAACCTTCAAAATCACTGAAAACCCTAAATACATAAAAATTCTAAAAATTCCTTAAAATACCTAAAAATGTAAAGAACAGTAAAAACCCTTAAAAATCCCTTTGAAAACCTTAAAAAAAACCCCTAAAAAACAAAAAACATTGAAAAACCTAATAACCATAAAAAACCTAAAACCCATTAAGACTCCAAAAAACCATAAAAACACTAAAAAACTCATAAGAACCATAAAACACTAAAACTCTAAAAAACTAATAAACCACTAAATCATTGAAAACTATAAAAACATTTAAAATCATAAAAAACACAAAAAACACGAAAAAACACTAAACCCCCAAAAACCATACAACCCTAAGAAAAACTGGAACGACTCAAAATCGCTAAAAACCCTAAAAATCACAGAAACCCCAAATAAAATAAAAAACCCAAAAAACATAAAATACCCTAAAACCAGAAAAAGACCTAAGAAAACATTGAATACATAAATATAGTAAAACCCATTAAAAACATAAGAGATGCTAAAAACCCAAAAACCCTAAATATAATAAACACCCATAAAATCCTTAAAACCCCATAAACTCCCTAAGAACCCACTAAAATCTCCAAAAAAATATTTATACCCCTAAAAATGATAAAAACCTTAAATACCATGTAAAACTAAACAAAAAACTATAACCTAAAAACTCATAAAACACTAAAAACTCTTAAAAAGTCATAAAACTCTCAAAATATCAAAATCCATAAAACTAAAAAAAATACTAAAAATCCCTAAAAATGTAAAAACCCATAAAAATGACAAAAAACATAGGAAGACCATAAAAACATAAACATATAAAACGCTAAAAAACATTAAAACACTAAAAACAAAAAAACCCATAAAAACCTTAAAACTCTTAAAACCCATAAAAATCACTAATAATAAAATAAATAAAAAACAAAAAAACAAAAAAAAACATATAAAAACGTTAATACCTTGAAAAAACCTGTGAAAACAATAAAAAACTAAAAAAACTTATAACCCCTAAAAATAATAAAACTCCTAAGAATCCTAAAAATACCCTAATAACCCTAAAACCCCAAAAAACGTAGAAAATACAAAAAACTAGAAAACCCCTAAGAAAACCATAAAAATCTAAAAACACCTAAAATCCCTTAAAATATAAAAAAGATAAAAACACTTAAAAAACCAAAAAAATCACTAAAAATCTAAAACCCCCAAAACCATAAAATACCCTAAAATCTAATAAATAAAATAAAAACAACTAAAATGTTTAAAAACATTTTGAACCCCTAAATTTTTTAAAATACTATAAAACATTTAAAACCAAAAAAAACACAAAAAACCTAAAACCCCAAAAGAACAATAAAAATACTAAAACCCCTAAAACTCTTAATAAATCTAAAAATACATAAAACACTAAAAACCTTCAAAATACTAAAAAATCCATAAAATTATAAAAAAACTGAAAACCCTACGAATCCCTAAGAATCCCATAAAAAATACTTAAAATCCCGGAATAAAAAATAAAAACCCCAAAAACTCTAAAATCTTATAATACTCTTTAAAATTATTAAAATCTATAATACCCATAAATCAATAAAGAATTAATAAAAAATAAAATTCCATTAAAACTAATTAACGATAAAAATATCTAAATTCTCTAAATACAACAACAATTGAAAAAATTCCCACAATATTCATAAAAATATAAAACCCCTAGGAACCAGGAAAAAACATAAAAAACCTAAAAACCTAAATTCACTTAAATCCCCAATTAAACTAAAAAAGAAAAAACCATTAAAACCTTCAAAAAATCTTGAAAACCCTAAAAATCTTAAAAACTGTAGAAACCCCTAAAAATTTTAAAAAGTCTTTATACCCATAAAAAATATAAAAACCCAATAATAAATATAAATATAATTTAAACCCCTAAATTGTTAATAAAATATAAAGCCCTTTAAAAACTAAAAAAATAAAACTCAAAAAAACCCAATATAATCAATGAAAACCCTAAAAACACTAAAAAACCTCAAAATCCATAGAAATAGTAAAACCAATAAAAATCAAAAAAATACCTAAAAGTCCCTAAAACATTAAAGAACTCAAAAAACCTTAAAACCCCTAAAAAATCCTTAAAATCCTAAAACCCTTAAACCTCCTAAAACATAAAAAATTATAAAAACCCTAAAACCCCTAAAAAACTCTAACAACTAGAAAACCACATAAAAACATTATATCTCATTTTAAGCCCTTAAAAACTGTAAATCCCACTAAAAAAATATAAAAAACCTTTAAACCCCTAAATTTTTTTAAAAACACTAAAAAAATTTACAAACACAAAATAAAATCCAACAACTAAAAAACATAAAAACAATCAAAACCCTAAAAATCCCTATAGACCATAACAATACTAAATATTCTAAAAAATACATAAAAATAAAAAATCCCAAAAAATCTTGAAAACCCCCTAATAAAACATTTAATCAAAAAAAAACACTTAAAACAACAAAAAACCAAAAAAACAGGAAAAACCCAAGAAAAAAAAATAATAAAACCCTCAAAATCATTAAAAACCATAAAAATTCTTAAAATAAAAAAAACCCTTATTATATGAAAAACATAAAAACTCCTAAAAAATCCAAACAAAACTATAAAAACATAAAAACATATAAATCCAACAAAACCCGAAAAATGATAAAACCCCATAAACACCCTATAACACATATAAAATCTAAAACCCCCTAAAAAAATTAAATACCTATGAAAATCCTAAAAAAGCACTAACAAATATAAATAACATTTAAACCCTTAAAAACAATAAAAACATTAAAAAACCAAAATACCCTAAATAACCATAAAACCCCAAAATACACAAAAAACTAAAAAAACCTTTAAAAACCAAAAAACCCTTAAAACACTAAATATCCAAAAAAAAACCCAAAAATTTGAAAAAACCACTAAAAAACCAAAAAACCATATAAACTCAAAAAACTGAAAAAACATTAAAACCATAAAAATCTCTAAAATCCAAAAATACTATACTAATTATAAAAAGTACCTAAAAATCATTATAAACCTAAAAGTCATTTAAATCCAAGAAAAACCATATGCAACCTTAACATCCAAAAGACACTAAAACTCCATAAAAACATAAAAATTGAAATAAATGTAAAAAACCATTAAAAACCCATAAAAATAAGGAAACCCTTAAAAACCATAAAAACCATAAAAGTCGTAAAACCACAAAAACCTACTAAAAACTCTAAAAACACTTTAAACCCCTTAAAACATTAATAAAATATAAAAATAACTAAACCCTTAAAAACTAAAAAAAATCATAAAAACCCATAATACAATAAAAACCCCAAAACCCCTAATAACTCTAAAAATACTTATAATCCCTAAAACAGTACAAAGCATAAAAAAGTCAAAAAAATACAAAAAAATTAAAATCAAAACAAAAGATGAAACCATAATGAAAACCTTAAAACCCTAAATAACACATAAAACTATTAAGAAACTAAAACTGCTAAATACTAGAAAAACTATAAAAACACTAAAACCCCTAAAAACTATAAACCACTTCTAAACATTTAAACCCCTAAAAACCTATAGAAAATTCACTGAAAACAATAAAAAAATAAAACTGTAAATACATTAAAAATATTAAAAAACAAAAAAACACAAAAAAAATCCTAAAACCAAAAAAAACATAAAAACCTAAACGCCCCCAAAATACCAAAAATACCCTGAATAACCATAAAATTCCTAAAAATATTTAACAATATATAAAAATGTAAAAAACCCGGAAGAACCCATAAGAAAACTTTAAAACATAAAAATAATTGAAATCCCTAAAAAACTTAAGAAACACTAAAAACCCTAAAATCCGAAAAATCCCATAAATCAAAAAAATCTTAAAAACCCCTAAATGCATAAAAATACTAAAAACACATAAAATCCATAAAGCCAAAAAAAAACTAAAACCCCATTAAACCCCTAGAATTTTTATAAAAACAATAAAATCCTTAAAAACTCAAAAAACCTAAAAACCAAAAAACCCTATAAGCCCAAAAAACACTCAAAATCACTAAAACCCTAAAAATGATAAAATTACTAAAAAGACCTAAAAATCCCTAAAAATGTTAAAAATCTATAAAAAAGGCAAAAATAAAGAAAAAAATAAAAAAATAAAACTCATAAACCCTCAAAAATACTAAATCCCCTAAAGGCCATAAAACCAATAATACCCCCCCAATACCCTCTAATAACTCTAAAAACCATTTACAAAAATCAAATCCCCTAAAATCCAAAAAAATCAAATAAATATTAAAACGCTAAAAATCCAAAAAACACTTCAAAATCACAAAAACCCCTAAAACCAATAAAAAACCTAAAATACTAAAAATCCCTATCACCATAAAAACCCAAAAGGCCCCTAAAAAACATTTAGAAAACCTTACAACCCTAAAAAAACCTTGAACAATAAAAACAAAAAAAATATTAAAAACCACAAAAGACAATAAAAAACCATAACTCCCTAAATTCCCTAAAAACCATAAAAACCTCTAAAAACCATAAAAATCGCAAAAACCCCATAAAACCCCTAAAACTAACTAAAAAGCCTATAAAACATTAAACACATTTTTTTAAAAAAACTACAAAAAACCGTAGAAATCATAAACAACTAAGAAAAACCCTAAAACCCAAAAAATTCATAAAACCTAAAAATACCAAAAATACACTAAAAACTATCTAAATCCATAAAAGAAACAAAAACCATAAAAATCATAAAAGATCCCTAAGTATTTCTAAAAACATAAAAAATAATAAAACCCCTAAAACCCATATGAAAACTATAAAAACCAAAAAACACTAAAACCCACTAAAAAGCTAAAAACACAAAAAACCCGAAAAACCTTTAAAATCCCTAAAACAATAAAAACAATAAAAACCATAAAGACCTCTAAAAAACTGAAAACACCATAAAAACCTATGTAAAACCAACAAAACAAAATAACTAATCTAAAAAACTTTAAAACCATATAATTATTAAAAAATTCTGAAAAACTTTAAATCATTAAATCCTCAAAAAAATCTTGAACATATAAAATACTAAAAACTGTACAAAAAACCCTCAAAACTCTCAAATTCTTAAAAATACTGAAAAAAATAAAAATATTACAAAATTCCTAAAATCCATAAAAGGTAAAAAAACCCTAAAACCCCAAAAATCCTAAGAAACCCTTATAAAACAAAAAACAAAAACACCCCAAAAACATAAAAAATGCTGCAACTCCTAAAAAACACAGGAAAAACAAAAACCATTAAAAACCATAAAAACCCATAAAAACATAAAAACACCAAATCCCGCAAAACCCCCCCACAAACCTCTAAAAACACTAAAACCCCTTTAAACCACTAAGAACATTATAAATCTCTAAAAACCTAAAAACCCCTATAAAGACCAATAAACTCTAAAAACCAAAAGAAAACCAAAAAATCTCAAAATCCCTAAATCCCGAAAAAACCATAAAAATCCCCAAACACTATCAAAGTCACTAAAAATGAAAAAAAAACACCTAAAAACCCAAAGAAAACCTTATAAACCTAAAAACACATAAAACCCAAAAAAACATAAATTACACAAAAAATATCTAAAAGTCCTAAAAATTTAAAAAAACCTAAGAAGAATAAAACATTTAAAGTATATACAAACCCTTAAAAAATCATAAAAATCCTAACAACCAATAAAAAATCTAAATATCATTTAAATCCATAAAAATGTTAAAAATTATAAAACAACCTTAAAACACCAAAAAAACAAAAAAACACCCACAAACCAAAATAAAACCCTAAAAATCCTAAAACCCCTAAAAAACTTGAAAAACATTAAAATCCATAAATCACAAGAAATAATCTATAAAAACCTTAAAAGACCCAAAAAATCCCTAAAAATTTTAAAATCTCTAAAAACCTTAGAAAACCCAATGAAAACCATTTAAACCTTTACACTTTAAACTTGTACAAAACCTAAAAATCCTTAAAACCCTAAAATACCTAAAAATACAAAAAACTCTCAAATCCTAAAGATCCTAAAAGAACATAAAAATCCTAAAAATTTCAAAATGTCCCTAAAATTGTAAAAAACTATTAAAACCCTGAAAATCTGTAAGAAAACCTTAAAATCTAAAAACACATAAAACCCATAAAAACCTAAAAATAATAAAGGTTCTAAAACCCTATAAACACCATAAATATGAAAAAAACACCTCAAACCCATAAAACACATTAAATCATTTAAACCAATAAAAACCCTAAAAACTACTAAAAATTATAATACTAATTTAAGCCCATAAAATAATAAAAAAACACACTAATCCCTTGAAACCCATCAAAAACTCAATAAAACCCTAAAAATAAAAATACCCTAAAGCCCTAAAAATCCATAAACACTATAAAAACCATAAAAATCTAAAAACACTAAAAAATCCATAAAACCCTTAAAAATCATAAAACCCCTAAAAGACCGTAAAATCCCAAAAATCTATAAAACCCCATAAAATCATAAAAACCACTAAAAACCAATAAAACCCCAAAAAATCGACAAAAAACTCTAAATATTATTTAAATACCTAAATACATTAAAAATTCTAAAAAAACATTACAAAGCCTAAAAATCCCAAAGAACTCGAAAAACCAAAAATAAACATAAAGACCCAAAAAACCCAAAAATCCCACAAAATCCCTAAAATCCATTAAAATGCTAAAAACTATAAAAATCCTAAAAAATAACTAAAAAAACATAAATCATAAAAATTAAAAAAACATGGAAAACCCAAATAAAACCGTAAAACTAATAAAATAATTAATACCCCTATAAAAATAATAATTCTAGAAAAAATAGAAAAACCAAAAACCCTAAAACACCTAAATCAATAAAATCCCTAATACCCATAAAACCCTAAAAACCCACAAAAAACTATAAACAATATTAAACACCTAAAAATAAAAAAAATAAAAAATCATAAAAACCCAAAAAACACCAAATGAATTCTAGGACCTAAGAAAACCCATAAAGGCCCCAAGTCCCCCAAACCCCTTCAAAATCACTAAAACCCCTAATCACAATAAAAATACCTAAATGTAAGAACCTGATTCTTATTTTAGAGGTACGGGCTTCTTCGTTTCCTTTTCCTTAAGTGTTTTTGAGAAAACATGGAAAATGGGGAGAAATCCTAAATATTGGAACTACACGCCGTGTACTTTATCCACACACCGTGTACTTTTGGCCATGTTGGGATGAGTACATGTGGCGTGTATCCAGGCCAGCGACGAAGGGTGTAGGAACTGACTACAAGTCCTGTAGTGGTACCTTACATGCCGTGTAGTCAGTTAGTAGGCCTAAACAGTAAGACGGTGCAGCAACCGACAACTGGGCGATAGTACACGCCGTGTACTTGGGAGTACATGTCGTGTACTCATGTCGACTGATGAACAGTGTGGCAGTGCTTCCAAATGAACAATTAAATGAAAGAAGTACACATCGTGTACTCAGAAGTACACGCCGTGTACTTTGTTTTTTCGGCTTCAAAGAGGCAGTAGCCTCCTCATTTGGCAGAGTCGACTCTTGAACCGATTTGGAGCCAAAGAAAGAGGCCGGATCTTTAAAGATCCACCGAGCGTTCGTCTGGATTCCATTTCGGCTTCAGATGATTTCGTTGGAACCGCACGGGTATGTCCTCTCCTCTCCTCGTACCGTTCTTACCAATTCTTCTCCTAATGTAAGTTATTTACGTTTGAATGGTTTTTGTTCTTCGTCCGATCTACACCGTTCTTGGGTGTTTTGGGAACCGACATTCGTGTATAATGCTCGTTGGCATATAAGGTAGGTGGCTTTGTGTTTATTTCCATTTCAAACTCCCTTGGTGTCAAGAGAGGGTCACTTCCATTTGATTACCTGGGTGTCCTTATTTTTTGGGGACGTGTCAAACACTTCCACCTTGAAGGAATTGAATCCAAAATTACCCAAAACATGTGAAATGGAAAGGGGAATACCTTTCGCAAGCTATAAGGGTCTGTCTTATCAACTCAGTGATCACTTCTATGTTCACTTATTCTTTCACCCTCTACAGATGGCTAGTTAATCTTATTAAGGACCTTCAAGAAATGATTAGGAATATTTCTTGGACAAGGTGTATAAGTAAAAGGAAATTGAATAAAGTGACCTGGAAGGACTACACCAAACTAATTGAGTTGGGAGGATTTGGTATCGAAGACCTCAAGAGATTCAATGATTCTCTTCTTCCTAAATTCACTAGGGGTTTCTTAATCCCAGAGGTGGGATCTTGGGCTTCACCCGGGAAAGATTTGTGCTCAAACATTGTGATGAACATGCAGGCTACTTTCCCTCTTCTTTTTGTCCAGCAATTCGTGATTCGTACAAAGCCATTATTTCTCACTCTAAATGGATCGTTCCAAAGCACTCAGAATTGAATGATTTGTCCACACTGTGGCTTGATATGCCCCCGCATGATTGCATGAGTCCTCCTCTAGGCCTTAAGATCTTTCCAAATGTGGCGTTCATTCCATAGCTGGAAGAGATTGAGGACCTCTTCCCAACTTAAGCCTTGCTTCAAATTCAGCGTTCTTCCTTCATTGACTTTGACATATTGATCTTGAAGCCCATACAGGTAGGGAGATTAACTGCTAAAGAATATTATTGGTACAACTGTGCTAGGGGATCCTCTCCCCTAGCCTGGCTCTCCAAATTTAAGAGGAATTCCATATCCCCTGCTAGCCATCTCATTCTCTTGAAAATATGGAATAATCGAAGTCCAATGCAGAACCAGTTGCAAAAATCCGGGCAAAGTCTTGCCTCTTTATGTCTCTTCTTCCATAGGGCGTAATAAAATATTCAGCACACCTTCCACCAATGTAGGTTTAGTGAAGAACTATGGGGCTACTTACATCAGATTTTTGGGTTCCCAGCTGGCCTGGACAGGCCTCTCTTCGAGATCCTGGCCGACCTATCCAGCTGGGATTACAGTGAACAGGTCTGCAATCTCCTACTGGTCACTGTTGCAGCCACTATCTCCATTATCTGGATCGCTCAGAATAAATTTGCCTTCATTAAGAAATGGCTCACCATTCACAGTGGTGTGGTGATGATTCATATGGCTGTTTATGCGGCTTCCCACATTCAGAAAGGTCATATAGAGAATGATCTTCGAGAGCTCATCATCCTTCGGCTTCTTGGCGTCTCTAGAAGGGAAAAAACTAATGGTTCCCATGTTTATTTGATGTATCCCTTCACTCCCTTCCTGGATTATGGTTAACGTGGTTGGTGCGGCCCTTGGTCTGTCGGGTCCTGCTGGAGGCGGTGGAGTCTTTTGCACCTTTCAGGGCTTTATTAAAGGTTTCTTCCAGCACTTCATTGGTGATAGGTGTGCCCTTGAAGCAGAATTGTGGGCCATGATGAAGGCTATTGAGTATGCTGTCGGTTTTTGTGTGGAGCTTCCTGTGGCTTGAGTCCGACTCCACGCTTGATGTGAATGCTCTTAAAAATAGATCTAGGTGTGTTCCCTAGAGGATTATCACCCAATGGATGGAATGCCTCACCATGTGTCAAAGGCTGAATCTTACTATGACACACGCCTATCGGGAGGAGAATGCTGTTGCAGATGATCTCTCCAAACAATCCATTGTGGAGATATTCTCACTATGGTCCTTTGTTGCCACACCCTCCTACTCCTCGCTTGTGGACTCTTACTTGAAGGGTGAGTTGCACACCCAGTTATGTAATCCCTCCATGTAGTTATCTCTTGGTTTCATTCCTTTTGGTATAAATTTCAGGGCATCAGGATAGCCTGGTCTTGAGCCTTCCATTCCCTAGAAACCTTAAAAAACCCTAAACCCCGTAAAACCCCTAAATCCCACTAAAACAACTAAATACCCTTTAAACCCCCAAACAATAGAAAGTCTGTAAAACCATACGAAAACCCTAAAAAATCAAAATACCATAAAATCTTAAAAACAGATAAAAACCCTAAAGCCCCTAAAACCCCTAAAAATCCTCAGAATCCCTAAAAACCATAAAAATTAAAAAAATTCCAATAAATCCTAAATAACATAAAAACTATAAAAATCCAAAGAAACTTGAAAAACCTAAAAACACTTAAAAATCATAAAAACATAAAACCTAAAAAATGTTAATGTTTAAATAAAACCATAAAACACAAAAAAACCAAAAAATAACTAAAAGCCCAACATATCCTTAAATATTTTAAAAACTCTAAAACCTAGAAGACCCCTAATAGAACCATAAGAACCTAATTGCAGATAAATAGAAAGAAACATAATGACAGTGAAAGTCCCTAAAATCCTAAAAGACCCTAAAACCCTAAAAAGACTAAAACACACTAAATACCATTTAAAAAAACTAAAATCGCACAAAAAACCCTAACAACCTTCTAAAAACTCTATAATCCCATTAAACACCTAAAAATATTAAAAAACACTAAATCCTGAAAGCCATCAAAACTAAAAAAATACCAAGAACCCAACCCTCCACCCACAAAAAACCTATAAACCCTAAAAACCCTAAAACCCCTCAAAATTCCTAAAAATCCCAAAACCACAAAAAAACTATATATCCATAAAAATCCATAAAATATAAAAACCCATAAAAATCCTAAAAAACCCAAATAAAACCTAAAAACACTTAAAACCCCTTAATAACCAAAAATCCATAAAGTCCCTAAAAACCCTAAAACTCGTAAAAAACAATAAAAAACCTGAAAGAACAAGAAAAATATAAAACCCCTTTGAACCCCAAAATAAGTTAAAAGACTCTAAAAACAATAAAACCCATAAGAAACTAAATAATCCTTAAATCCCCCCCCCCCAAAACCCAAAAAACCACAAAATCCTCAAATCCCACAAAATCCCAAAAAACCCCCAATAAAGCATAAAAACATAAAAAACCAAATAAATCCCTAAAAACATAAAAAAACCCAAAAAACCAAACAAACCAGAAGAAAACCATAAAATCCTAAAAAAACTTAAATCCCCTAAAAACATAGAAACCCAAAAATTCTAAAACATATAAAACCATAAAAACCCATAAACTATAAATGACCCTAAAATAGGGTAAAAACATAAAACCCCATAATATCCATAAAAAACCTCAAAAACTCTAAAAACCCTTTAACCCAAAAAAACACAAAAAACTCCTGAAAAACATTAAACCACTAAAAATATAAAAAACCCCTAAAACTGATAAATAACTGAAAAACCATAAAAACACTAAAAACCCGAAATAACCTAAAAATGCTAGAAAATAATAAAAATTATAAAAATAATAAGAGCCCTAAAAATCAAATAAACAAAAAAAATTCAAAAAACCTTGAAAACCCCAAAGAAAACCTTAAAACCCTAAAAATACGTAGAACCCCTAACAAACCTAAAAGCACTAAACACCATAAAATACCACAAAATCCTAAAAACCATAAAAACCTATAAAAACATAAAAAAACTAAAAACCCACAAAACCATATAAAACCCTAAAAACTCTAAAACCCTTTAAACCCCTAAAAACATTAGAAAACTATAAAAAAGTTTAAAACCCCTAAAAAATAAAAAATACCCTAAATCAAAAAAACCCCATAAAACCTATAAAAATATTATAAACTCAGAAAACCCCAAAAACCCTCAAAATCTCCAGAAATGCTAAAAATCATAAAAATCTAAAAAAACACAAAAAATGATTGAACACATGAAATCAATAAAAAAAATAAAAAACCATATGAAAAACTTAATAATCTAAAAACATATAAAACTACTAAAAACCTAAAAAATGTTAAAAAACCTAAAAACCCTAAAAGACCCTAAAAATAAAAAAACAAATAAAAACACATTATTTCTAAAAAAATCATAAAACATATAAAAATCCTAAAACCTACTATGTACTCTAAAAACCCTTTAAACCCCTAAAAATATTAAAAACACTAAAAAAACCTTTAAAACATAAAAAATAAAAAACACAAGAAACCCAAAAAACCATAAAAACTAAAATAATAAAATCCTCAAAATACTAAATAACTATAAAAAACCATAAAATCCTAAAAATTAATTAAAATCTCTAAAAACACAAAAAAACCTAAAAACCCTGAAAAACTTATAGAAAACAGTAAAATCCGAAAAAACACTAAAACCCCTAAAAACCCTAAAAAATAAAAAAACTCTAAGAAACTAAACACCCTAAAACCCCTAAAACCCCAAAAGAACATAAAAACCCTTAAAACATATGAAACCATAAATCCTCTTTGAACTTTTAAAATCATTTTAAACCAAAAATTATTTTCAAAAAACTAAAAACCATGAAAATCTTTAAAACTCAAAAAAAAAACACTAAAAACCCCAAAGGGAAAAAAAACAAACCAGAAAAAAACCCTAAAAACACCCTAAAAACCTTAAAACCATTGAATCCAAATAAAATCCCTAAAACACTAAAAAATATCCAAATCCTACAAATTCTGTAAAAATGCCAAAAAATGTAAACACCAAATAACCCCTTGAAAACCCCTTAAAAACCGAAAAAACCTAAAAACACTTAAAACCCATAAAATCCTAAAAATCTCTTGAAAACCCTAAAATGACCCTAACAAAAACTAAAACGCATATACCCCAAAAAATCATTCAAATCCCTAAAAACATAAAAATCATTAAAAACATAAAAAACCATTTAAACCTTTCAAAGAGATAAAACTCTAAAAACCCTTAAAACACTAAAAAATGAAAAAAACCATAAAATCAAAAAAAACCATAAAAACCCTAAACCTCTAAAAATCCATAAATACTTTAAACAATCATAAAAATCCTAAAAATTCAAAAAATACATAGAAACATAAAAAACCATAGTATCATTAAAAACACTAAAAACTATGAATACCCAGAAGAAAACCTTAAAAACCTAAAAACACTTCAAATCCCTAAAATCCTTAAAAACTAAATCTATAAAAACATTGAAAAATTCTAAATTACCCAAAAACCAATAACAACACATTAATAACCCTAAAACCCTTTAAACCCACAAAAACCTTAAAAAATCAAGGTACATTAAACCCTTAAAAACAATGAAAAACATTAAAATACCAAGAAACAATAAAACCCCTAAAAACCATAAACCCCCTCAAAATCTCTAAAAATACTAATAACAATAAAAATCCTAGAAAAGAACTAAAATCCATAAAAACATAAAAAACACTAATAACAATGAAAACCCCTAACAGAACCTTAAAACCCAAAATAGTTAAAACACCTAAAAACCTAAAAATTATAAAACCTTAATACACCATAAGAAACCTAAAAAATCTAAAACCCCAAAAATTCATTGAAATCCATAAAAACAATTAAAAACCATACAGACCCATAAAAACCCTAAAACCCAATACAAACTCTAAAACAATATTAATCCCCTAAAATCATTAAAAAACTCTAAAAAATCTTTAAGATCCTAAATTAATAAAAATAAACCCTAAAACCCAAAAAACCATGAAAACCATAAAAACCAAAAAACCCAAAACCCCCCTCATAATACCAAAAACCCTAAAAACCGTAAAAATTATTAATAATCAATAAAATTATAAAAACCCCAAAAAACCCTGAAAACCCATAAGAAAAAAGTAAAAACCTAAGTAATCATTAAACACCTAAAAAATAAAAAAAGCTACCAATCCAAACAAACCATCAACATCCTAAAACTCTCAAAATCCCAAAAAAAAAACATAAAAACCCCTAAAAACCCTGAATAATATAATAAAACCTTAAAAATATAAAAAACGCATAAAATCCTTAAAAGTGTTAATAACCCTAAAAACATGAAAAACCCTAAAATACCCTAAAACCCCAAAAAATCCCTAAAAATCTAAAACCCATAAAAATATGAAAAAATTACTAAAAATACATAAAATGTTAAATCCCAACAAAAACCATAAAAACCTAAGAAAACCTAAAATACAAAAAACCTAAGAACATTAAAAACCCAAAAATACCCTAAAAACTCTCAAACCCTTAAAATTGATAAAAATATACAAACCCAAAAACCCTATAAAACCCTAAAGTCACTAAAAACTCTAAAAACCCTTTAAACCCCTAAAAATGTTAAAAAAACATTTAAAATACATAGATCCCATAAAACACTTAAAAACCCCTAAATCACAAGAAAACCATAAATACCTTAATACCCCTCAAAATCCATAATAACCTAAGAGACCATAAAAATTACAATAAATATATAAAAACTAAAATACTTTAAAATCACTAAAAACACCAAAAAAAACTAAAATAACCTTAAAAACAAAAAAAAAACACTTAAAACTCTATAAAAGCTTAAAGCCCTAAAACCCCTATAAAAATACTTAAAATACCTAAAACCCATTAAAATCATAAAAAATCCAAAACAAATACAAGAAAACATAAAAAAATTCCAAAAATCCCTAAGAAACCAAACAAACGAATGAAAAACATAATCATTTTAAACCGTAAAAGAACCTAAAAATGCTAAAAACCCCCCAAAAGTCCCTTAAAATAGTAAAACATATAACATTTTTAAAAACCACTGAAAACATAAAAACAAAAAAAACCACTAAAACCCCTTTAAACCTATAAAAATGATAAAATAATTTATTATCTATAAAGAACATAAAAAACTAAAAAATCCCTTAAAACCAAAAAAACCCCTAAACCCATAAAAACCTAATAATTCCTTAAAATTCCTAAGAATTACAAAAAACCCTAAATACCCAAAAAAACATAACAAATACTTAAAAACCTAAAACAACTTAAAACCCATAAAAAATAAAAAATCCATAAAATCCTAAAAATGAAAAAAAAACTCTAAAAACCCTAAAGACAGTCAAAAATTCTAAAAACCTTAAAAACAAATAAAAATCTTGAAAATTCCTAAAAATACCTTAAAATATAAACACCCCAAAACCCAGAAAAACCTATTATAAAACTTTAAGTCATTTTGTTCCATGTGTATGTGGTTTTTTGATTGGTTATCCCCTTACCCGTTTCCTAAAATAGGGGATTGTGTTTTTTATAATTAATAAAAGGGTTTTCCCTATATTTTCCAGAAAACCTTGAAACCCCTCAAAATCCACACAAACCATAAAAACCTTTAAAATCCCTAAAAATCCAAAAAAATCCAAAAAAGCAAAAAAATATCTCTAAAAACCTAGAAAACCCCTAATAAAACCTTAAAAACCTAAATCAACTAAAAACCACTAAAACCCATTGAAAAGATAAAACCCTAAAAATACTAAAAAAACCTAAAGGCCCTGAAAATAACAAAAAACCTAAAAATCAATTAAAATCTTGAGAATACCTAAAAATCAATTAAATTGTAAAACCCCCAAAAAACCTGAAAACCCCTTAAGAAAACCATAAAACCAAAAAAACAATAAAATCCTGTAAGAAATAACAAGCGTTAAAACCCAAAAAGACCCTAAAAACCCATAAAACCCACCAAAACACCTAAAAACCCTAAAATCCATAAATACCCTTGATACCCACTAAAAATATAAAAATATTTTGAACTCATACAAAAATTAAAAAAAAACATAAAACCCTAAAAAATCTAATTACATACTCAAAATACAGAAACAATAGAAACCCCAAAACCCTAAATCCAAAAAGCCCTAAAAGTCAGTAAAAATCCTAAAATCCATAAATTCATAAAAATTCCCAATAAATTCCTGAAAAACTAAATCACCCTAAAAACCCTAATAAAACCCATAAGAAAACCATAAAATCCTCAAAATACATAAAACCGATGAAAACCTAATGAATCCATCAAAACAATAGGAAAACACTAAACCCTTCAAAATCCCCAAAACCCTAAAAATCCATAAAATCTTAAAAACCCCTAAAATCGATAAAAATGTAAAAAAACATAAAAACAAAATAAAACATTAAGAAAACCATAAAAGACTAAAAACAGTTAAAACCCAAAAATACCTAAAAACACTAACAACCAAAAAACCAAAAAACCCTTAAAAACATTAAAATGCCTCAAAATTCATAAATCCCCTAGAAACCATAAAAATCCCAAAAAAGCTCAAAAAATCCAAAAAACATAAAAAAATCACAAAAACCATGAAAATCTCTAAAATACCATAAAAACATAAAAAACATAAAAACCTTAAAGGCTAAAAAAACAATAAAAACCATAAGAGGCCCTAAAACACTAAAAACATCTAAAAACCATAAAACCCCTAAAATACTTAAAAACACAAAAAACCATAACAAATATAAAAACCACTAGAAACCCAAAAGAACCAATAAACCCCTAAAAAATTAAAAAATCTAAAAATACTTAAAACCCAAAAAATCATTGAAAAACCCTAAAGTCCAAAAAACGTATAAAAACCCAAGAAACTCAAAAAACCCATAAAACCCCGAAAAATCCCTAAAAACATTAAAAACAAATAAAATTTCTAAAAATCCTAAAATTCCACAAAAATGTATATAACCCTAAAACCCCAAAAACCCTACGAAAACCTTTAAAACCTAAAAACATTTAAAACCACTAAAACAATAAAATGATAAATACCATAAAACTCTTAAAAAATTCCAAAAAATCCATGAAATATAAAAATTATAAAAACACTAAAAAACTCTAAGAAAACATATAAAGCATAAAAAAACATAAATCCCAAAATTCACTAAAAATATAAGGCAATAAAAACACTAAAACCCCTAAATCCACTAAAAATTTTAAAAACTATTTAAAACATCAAAATTTTAAATAACCCAAGAGAACATAAAATTACTAAAAAAACTCAAAAAATATTACAAACATAAAACCCCTTAAAATCCCTACAAATTTCAAAAAGTCATAAAAACCATAAAAATAGTATAAAATCCCTAAAAATACATAAAAACATAAAACCCATAAAAACACTAAAAACCCAATGAAATCCCAAAAAATCTGAAAGCACATAAATTCCCTAAACATTTTTAAAATGTTAAACCATAAAAACACTTAAAACCCCTAAAAATTATCAAAATCCCTAAAAACCCTAAAGACCATAAAAATATTTAAGAGCCCTAAAATCCCTTAAAACATAAAGAATCCATAATGCCATAAAAACACTATGAAATCCATAAAAAAAGAAAGCCCAATTAATAACTAAAGATCTTAAATACTGCAAAAAATCATAAAAGTCCCCAAAAACCCTAAAAATAAAAAATCCATAAAACCAACATTAACCGTAAAAACCCCCAAAAACCATAAAAACCCAAAAATCAACTAAAACTATAAAAACACTTTATACCCCTAAAATTTTTAACTACTCGAAAAAATACTAAAACAATAAAAAACTCAAAAAACCCTAAAACACAAAAAAACTAGAAATAAACTAAAACCCCAAAAAAAAACCTAAAAAACAAAATAAAATTCTAAAAATTGAAAAAAAAACTCTAAGGTGTAAAAAACTCTCAAAACCCTGAAAACCCCTAAGAAAACCATCAAATCCGAAAACAGTTCAAACCCCTAGAATATTAAAAACCTTAAAAACCATAAAAATCCATAAAACCCTCAAATCTGTAAAAACACTTACAACCCTAAAAAGCACTAAAAACCCTAAAATGTTTAAAAACACTTATAACCCTAAAAACCCAAGTGAAAACCATAAATACCTAAAAACAATTAAAACCCTAAAAAACCTTAAAACGCTAAAAGCCCTAAAAACCCAAAACCCCTAAAAAACCCCAAACTTCTAAAACACTCAAAATGCATTAAACCAATATAAAATAATAAAAATCCTAAAAACACATAAAACTACAAAAAGAATAAAAAACCAAAAAATCCCAAAAAAAAACCTAATAGTACTTTACAACCTAAAAAACATAAGACCCCTAAAGTCAAAAAAATGCTAAAAACCTTGAAATACCCTAAAACCCATAAAACCCCAAAAAACCATAAAAACCCAAAAACCCTTAAAACCCTTTAAACCCATAAAACCCTAAAAGCCTAAAAAACTCTAAAACCCCATTAGACACCTAAAATTTTAAAAAAATCTCTAAAAATCGTGAAAACCCTAAAAACTCGAAAAACCCCTTATAATTCATAAAAACCATTGAACATTGAAAAACTCTAAAAACCCTCAAAATTATTAAAAAAATCCTAAAAAAACCCTAAAAATGCAAAAAAAAAATATCTAAGAAACCCCTAAAAGCATTGAAAACCCTGTGAAAACCTTTAAATCCTAAAAACACTTAAAAAACCAAAAACCTACAAAATATTGCATACTATGAAAAATAAAAAAACCCTAACAATCCCTAAAAACCCTCACAATCAATAAATACTCAAAAACCCATCAAAATCAGACCAAATTCCTAAAACCTAAAAAAATAAAAACCTAAGAAAAACTAATAAAACCATAAAATTATAAAAAAATAAAACCTCAAAAAACATAAAAACACTAAAAACCCAAAAGACACAAAAATACTAATATCACAAAAAAACCATAAAATTCCTTAAAACCATAAAACCCATAAAAACACACAAAACAAAAAAAATATGAAAAACCTTTACCCCACTAAAAATGATAAAATAATCTAAAACCCATAGAATCCCTAAAAACTCAAAAACAAATAAGAACCCAGAAAAACCATAAAACAATAAAATCCATAGAAACCATAAAAACCCTCATAATCTCTAAAATACCTAAAAACAATACAAAAGTTCTAAAAACAATAAAAAGACATAGAAAAATATACCAAACCTAAAAACCACTAAAAATATGGAAAAAGGTTAGAATACATTAAAAACCAAAAAAAACTTAAAACTAATAAAAACATAAAAAACCAAAAAACACTAAAAACCAAAAAACACTAAAAACCAAAAACCCCTAAAAACACTCAAAACCCCTAAAAACCCTAAAACCCCATATATTTCTTAAAAAATCACTCAAAATCCATTAATATTTAAAAACCCCAAAAAAACCATAATACCCCTAATAAAAACATTAAACCAAAATAATATAAAACCCATAAAGGACCATAAAACCTTATATACGCTAAAATATCCAAAAAAAAAAAACTCTAAAACCATTAAAACCCATTAAAACCCCTACAAACATTATGAAAACACTAAACACCCATAAAAACCAAAAAAATCACTGGAAACTCTAAAACAGATTAAACTCTTAAAAAGGTTAAAAACTATTAAAACCCTTAAAACCATAAAAACTAAATAAAACCCTAAAATTAAAAAAATATAAAAAACCAAAAAATCATCAAAATCCAAAAAAACCCTTGAAATTATAAAAATTCTAGGATTTCCATAAAAATTCATAAAACCATAAAATTCCTAAAACAATTAAAACCCCTAAGAAAAAAAATTGAAATATAAGAATACTTAAAACCCTTAAAAATCAAAAAAACACTAAAAACACTAAAAACTCCTAAAACCCTAAAAAAAAATAAAAACAATAAAAACCCCTTAAAACCCATAAATATCATAAAAAATACAAAAAAACCCCCAAGAAGGCATAAAACCCCGAAAACTCAAAAAAATCTTATAACCATAAAAGACCATAAAACCTTTAAAAACCCATAAACAACAAAAACAAACCTTAAAAGACTAAAAACCCCAAAACCACTTAAAACTCTAAAACCCATTGATACCCTAAAAAGGTTTACAAAATCTAAAAACCCTTAAAAATAATGAAAAATTTCAAAAGCCCCTAAAACATAGGAAAACTATAAAAACCCTAAAACCCTCAAAATTAATGAAAATCCTAAAAATGACCTAAAAATCCCAAAAACATAAAAACCGATAAAAAACCCAAAGAAATACTTAAAACCCTAAAAACATAATAAACCTAAAAATGCTAATATCCTCTAAAAACACAAAAAAAATCCTCACAATCCCTAAAAACCATAAAAATAATAATAATTCACTAAAAATCATTAAAAACATAAATAATCCCCGAACCACTTAAAACACCTAATAACCATAATATAACCTTGAAAACCAAAAAAATATTGAGAAACCCTAAAAAATAAATAAAAATATTAAACTCTAAAAACCCAAAAACCCTTAAAAACCCTCAAAATCCTTAAAAACCCTAAAATACCATAACAATCCTAAAAATCTATAAAAACATAAAAAACCATTAAAACCAAGAAAAAAAATAATAAAACCAAAAAAACTTCTAAAATCTAAAACCCCCTAGAAAACTAAAAATTAAAAACCCCCTAACGGATCCAAAAACCCTAACCCCCCTAAAAAACATAAACCCCTTAAAAACTATAAAACCCCTAAAAACACAAAAACCATAAAAATCCATAATACTATAAAAACACAAAAAATAGTTTTAAACCCTAAAATCATAAAAAACACTAAAAACATTAAACCCTAAAAAACTAAAAAAACCCATAAAACCCAAAAAATTCCTAAAACCCCTGAAAACCCCCCAATCCCTTTAATGTACATAAAAACATTAAAATATCATAAAGATCACAAAAATCCATTAAAATCACTAAAAAACTCATAAAACCCTATGAAAACCTGAAAAAACCTAAAAACACTATAAACCCCTTAAAACCCTAAAACACTAAAAACCCTAAAAACCATAAAATCCTTTAAAACCATAAAATATATTAAAATCCCTAAAAACAATAAATACCATTAAAATACTAAAAAATCCATGAAAATCCCTAAAATCTTAAAAAACCTTAAAACCCAGAAAATCCTAAAAATAATTAAAAGCCTAAAAATAATTAAAACACATAAAATACATAAAAAATGTGAAAACCCTTAAAATACGGAAAAAACTAAAAAACCGTAAAAACCATAAAAACCCCATAAAACATAAAAAATCCTTAAAATTGATAAAAACTCTAAAATCCAATAAAACACTAAAAAGTCTTTAAACCCCTAAAAATATTAAAAAACAATAAAAAACATAAAAAAATTATAATTAACTAAAAAAAACCCAAAACCCATGAAGATCATAAAACCCCTCAAAATCTCTAAAAGCCATAAATAACCTAAAAAATACTAACAAATTACAAAAATATATAAAATAATATCAACACATGAGATCCCTTAGAAAAAAAATAAAAACCGCAAAACACATAAAACCCTAAAAACCTCAAAAAAGATAAAACCCATAAACCACTAAAACCCATAAAAACACTAAAAACCCATAAATTCACTAAAAATAACCTATCAATCTATAAACCCTTTAATCTACAAAAAATGTTTAAAACTATTATAAAACCGTAAAACCCTAGAAATCTCAAAAAACCTTAAAACCTCATAAACAACATAAAACCCTCAAAATCACTAAAACCCTAAAAATCCATTAAAACACTAAAATTTCCATTAAAATATCTAAAATGGTAAAAAAACATTAAAATAAATAAAAACCCAAAGAAAATCATAAAAACCTAAAAACACATAGAACCCCTAAAACCAAAAAAAATGATAAAATTTATAAAAACCCAAAAAAACCCACAAAATCCATAAAAACCATAAAAAGCTATTAAAAGATACAAATAAGCACAGAATCGTAAAAAACATGAAATCCCTAAAAACCCTAAAAACCCTAAAAACCCCTAAGAAAACCTTAAAACATAAAAACACAGAAAACCCAAAGCCAAGGAAGGATCCCACCGGGGCATGGGACCCTACTTATCCTCTCTTCCCCCCTCATTTATTCTTTTAATTTTATTTTTATTTTAGTTTTGTCTTACTTTTCTTTTTTAATTTAAATTTTAGTATAATTAATACACGCCTTTGTGTTTCTCTATCCTCTTTTCATCATTTATTTCCCTCTCTCGATCTCTCTCTCTCCTCTTCCACCCACACCACTGTGTAACCACATACTCTCAGAAATTAGAGGATAATCATGAGACTTGTCTTATGGTGTGTTCAAGGTTTTCATGAATTTTCTTTATTGTTTAATTAATTTTGTATTATAAATGAGTAGCATGCTTCAGTGAGGAAAATTTCCCCGATGTGGTTACCTCCCCCTAATGACATGAAACTCAAACTACTTCTTTTCTAGAAAATAATAGTGATTTAAACATGATATTTAATTTTTGAATTGTCAAACTAAATAAAACATATATAGAAAAATTATGATTTAATCTAAGACTGAACCCCAAATCCATGTTCTTTCTAATTAACTTGTTCTGTTTATATTCTCATGATAGTTTATATGTGATAGTAATAAATAATAAAATCCCCAAAAATATTTTCATCACATTCATCAAATAACAAAAAATCAAAAAGAGATAGATTATTGGAATTTGATAAAGTAAGTGAACTTACTGAAAGGATCCTCTAGAGTAAAAAACCTTATCAGCCACTATTCTGCACTATGAATCATTATAATTGTTTTTGTTCATTCCCTATAACAGGTGTGTGTCAAAAATGGTGATATTTTCTAAGATCCAATCAATTGTCCATTTTGTTTTTCTATTTTCCCATCTTTTTATATTTTATTTATTTTAAAAAAACAAAAAAACTTCCATGAAGTATTCAAATTTATATTATTACGCATGGATAAATTACTCATAAGTGTAGCAACAACAAGAAGAAGTTGGATATTTTAGAAGATCAATGGTGCAAGAACATAGAGAAAGGATTGAAAACTATCAGGAAAAGCACAAAGATAATTTGACTGTGTTCTGGCATTAGCGGAGCAACCCAACCATGAGAAGCATCAAGAAAATGAGGTGGAAAAGGTGGGAGACTTACTAGATGAGCTACAAGTGGGAGATCAACAAAGATTGGATGAATTATTGATTAAATGTGAGGAACTACCTGATCTCCCCATACAATACAAAGAAGAAGAGCCAGCACCCCTGAAGGAAGAAACAACCCAAGTGGTGGAATTTGAAGTCAAGATGGAGGAGCCTGACTACCTTCCTCAATTCTCTAAGAGTCTACTCAAAGTGGAACTTACCACTGAGTTATAGATTCAAGAAAAACCGACTCAAGGATTTGAACCACTCTTTGAGTCTAAATATTCTAATTTTGTGGTATCTGAATTCTACATGACTCCTTGTGGATTTTATTATTTAGAATGGGACAATATCATCTGTTCCTTGGAGGAAAAATAAGAAACTTGATGTGCACCTGCTGAGGAACATATGGAGCTCCCTGGACGCACTGAATATTTGTTGAAGAAAATTCATGAAGAGATGCAAGTGGATTTCCTTAAGTAAAACATGAAAAAAGCTGCTTACATTTATGGGGAAGAATTTGATCTTAATACTTCAGGTTATATATTTATTCAAATATAATTACACTCTGAAATTCCCATTGACTATTGTTTTGATGCAATATACCATGAGGAACCATTGGAATGAGAATAAGAGTTTACAAAATTAGCATCCAATAAGGAGGATAATTCATACTTCATCCTACCCCCACAATGAAAGTTATACCTCATTGTGAAGGGGGAGAAGATGGTGTACTCTATCCAGGGATCATCCCTCAAGAACAAGGATGATGCACAAGCAAATAAAATCCTCATGTGGTGGTTCAAATAAATGAATTTTTCTTCTTTATCAAATTTTGGATAATGGCTGGTACTGACTTCTGGAGACAGTACAAATTTTGTGCCCACCTAGGGGATCGTACCAATATTTATCTTTACTTTCTTTCAATAAATTTAGATGAAAATTTATTTTAATATAATTAGTTCAACATGTAGCCCACTCCATTTATCTTTTTTTATCATAAATGACACGATCCTTGTACTTAATTGATTTTCCTTGTTATAGTTTGATGATTGTAGGAGGTATCCCTAAATGGTGAAAGGGGAAGGATAAATATTCATGGAAAAAGGGAGTTCAATTTTATTGGTTTATATTTTAAACACTCTATATTTTTTCAACATCATGATTTAATCCTTAAAGATAAAATTTCATGCCCACACTTGAATTCAAGTTTTACTCGACTTATCTAAAAGACATGAGTTTCATAGGAATATTTTGTTTCCATTTTTTAGATTTCAATATTGATATCATTGAATGATTGAAATGGAAAACTGAATTTTTAAAGTGAAGCATGGATATAGAAATGACGACTCGTGATTTGAGAGATCAAATTGATTCATATAAATGAAATTTCCCAACCATTTTTCATGATATGAATTTATAAAATTTATGTCAATAGATTTTTTATTATTAATCATGCCTATGTGATTTCCTAATATCATATATCTCATTACCAAGAGGATTTCTGGACAATGTACCTAGTATTAATCTTTATCATATTTCTTGAGTGATCTTGGGACATGTAATTGACCATAATATGTATTGAAACTGGTCAAAGCTAAGACTATGAAATAACAAATTTAAAATGATTGAGGAATCCTTGGAAAATAAAATTTTCCTTAAAATATCACCTTTACATCAATCCTTTGTTTATCCCATAAAGACCATGAATGACCATTATAGAGATGATCCATGTTTCAAGCAATTTATATCCATTCCAACCATACTCTTGGTATTTTCTTGATATTTTGAAGTTGATGTGTGTGGTTAAAAGGAATCACGGTGGATGGGATGATATAAATTATAAGGAAGAAGTGTGGGGGTGATATTGTGGGAATAATAAAATTTTGTAGAATCATTCATTGAACTCTATTGTTTCTCCCATCTAGAATAAAAAAACAAATAGGAAAAGAAATAAATGGGTTGTGATTTGGGGAAACAAAAACTCACAATTTTCTTAATAGAAGATCTTATGATCATATGAGGTCTAGTGATAGATGAGAGGTTTGATCTTATCATAACATTTGAAAAAATTAAAAACAGAGTACAAAATAAAAAAATTATTCAAGAGGGTGCATAAATCATTCATTATGCTTACTTGATCAAAACCATTACATTGAGTTTTGGGGAAGTCTATGTTGCTACTTTGATGGGGATAATATCATTACCATTTTTGATATCATGCACTGTACTTAAGAGATAATACTCCTCCTTGTGCCTTAATTTTTAAATCATGAAATCCTACCATCCATAAGCCTTAGATTCATTTGAACCTTTATTACAAGTCCTCGTGATTTTATGTGTCTTTTCTATTTACAAAGTGGATAAAGTAGTTCATTTACAATCCTATGGATAAGGATCAAGTTATCTTGATATGAGAAAAACTTTAATTGAATTTTATGATGAGGGATGAGAGGAAAGAATCAAAAGTGAGTTAAATAATGACTTGGAATGGTTAATAATAATGAATCAAGGAGCGTGAATAAATAAAAGGAGAAGTTCCATCATTTTTCAAATGGGAAAAGTAAAATATGAGAATTATTTTTTTCTTTGAATAATGGGAAATTAAATTGATATTTTATGTGGATTTTTAAATGTTTTATTACACATTGATTTTTTTTTGATTTTTTTACTTTAGAATATGAATATTGGTCATATTGGTGTCCTCTGGTTTCCATGTTGAGATTTTATGCTTGAGGACAAGCATAGTTTAAGTGTGGGGGTATTTGACAGAGCAAATTTATGTGCATATATTTTATTAAATAATGAGTATTTTTTAATTTTTTTCAATGATAAAAACATTTTATTTAAATGTTTTATAAAAATAATGTGTATTTTCAATTATAAAATGAAAATGGTCTAAATTGTGGAAAGTGCCTAATTCTGGATTTTTAACAGATTTTTACACCAAGGGTATTTTGGTTATTTAATAAAAAATATAATTCCAACTTGACTGATTATTTTTTTAGAATCCTTATTTTTTTTACTTCATCTTTGTCTTCTAGACTAGGATCTAATTTGACCACCAACAAGCATTAAAAATCAATGAAGTTGAATATTATTCTAGATGGGAAGCATGGACCCCACCACTGTAACGGAATATCATCTAGGACTACACACGTCCAATGAAGGTTATTACACCTATGATAGTAAAAGGACACATATTCACACCTATAAAAAATATTTTGGGGATTTTTGAAGTTATTAAAGTTTCCATTTAATGTTATATGTTTTAAGGAATCTTTCTAGAACCTGCGTCATGAAAAATAAACCACCAATTAAAAATTCATAACTCATACATATGGGGGACTATTAATCTAAAATTTTTATGGTAAACATCCAACACATTTTTGAAAAACATTGATTTTGGGTTCCATGCATGAATCGACCAATTAATGGGTCCAAACGCGTCAAATTTAGGAGGATTTAAATATTCCTATAAAAGGAGTCCCTCACCTCCTTCCCAGATCATCATCTCAACACCCATAGCTAAGGAGGGATCCCACCGGGGCATGGGTTACTGCTTGTCATCTATTCCCCCCTCATTTCATTATTTGATTTTATGTTCATTTTAGTTTTGTATTAGTTTTCAATTGTTATTTAAATTTTACTTTTATTAATCCATGCCTTTGTGTTTCTCCATCCACTATTATTCAATTATTTTTCTCTCCCTCTCCTATTTCACCCACTCCACCAAGTAATCACATAATCTCATAAATGAGAGGATAATCATGACACTTGGCTTGGTTTGAGGTCAAGGTGTTCATAATTTTTTTAATGTTTAATTAAGATTGTGGAAGATTTGAGTAGCATTCTTGGGTGAGGCGAATTTCCCTGGTGTGGTGAGGGGCCCCCAATGACATGAAACACAAACTACTTCTATTAATGAAAAGAATAGTGATACAAACATGAGATTTCTTGTTTGAATTATCAAACAAAATCAGACACATGTAGGAAAATAATGATTTAATCTATGACTAAACCCCAATACCAAGTTCTTTCTTATTAACTAATTATTTTTAAATTCACACGATTGTTTACATGTGATTGTAATTAATTTTCAAAACCCCATAAATATTGTCATCTCGTTCATTAAATTACAAAATATCCAAAAGAGGTATATTAGGTGAATTAGTTTAAGTAAGTTAACACACTGAAAGGATCCTCAAGAGAGATGAACCTTGTCATCCACTATGCTGCACTAGTAAACCTTATAATGTCTTCTTTCGAAGCCCCTTAACAGGCATGTGTCAGAAGTTACAAGTCACAATGTGGGCTTCTGTCATTCTTGACTGAGGATTTCTTGAGGGGGTAACTATTCATCCTGAGGAGGAATGGGACATCAACCATAACCCTGCTAATGTATTTCTATTTTCTCCCTTCTCTTTATTCTATTTTATGTTCCATAATTAATCTTGATGGAATTTTAATATTGGAAGTTCGGATGAGGACAATATAAATAAGTTGTTGAATAAGGAGTATAGAAAAATTTGGTTGAGTCGCTGAAGTATGGGCCCCTGGGCACTCCAATCGAGGTAGTGGATGAGGCCCTTGAGTCCCCCAAATTATGATCATCCTAGAAGACCATGATGGAGTAAATAGTGGTGGGAACCCTTAAATTTCCCGTTAAGTATTTTTTGTCAAGAATACTGAGGTGTAACCTTCCCCATATTGAGAGAGGAAGAAAAATAAGGTATTAAATTTCATCCAATGCATGCACCATTGTATGTTATTTTGTTATCATTGGATATAATGACCTACTTGACACACTCTTTCTGACTGTACCTATCTATTTCAGAAACTTCATCACTTTTGTCTCTTAATGGATCAGACACATGTCCCTTGAGGATCGAGGAGGATATCCTGGGGGAGGCATGGACTCACACTACTGAATCTTTCATTTTGATGGATGAAGCATCAAGATATGTGTCTGTGGATTCCCTTATTCCTTTAGAGATGGGATATGGACATGTTAAAAACAAAAACACCTCTTTAGGTGTCATGTGAAGTTTCTGACTTTCATCTTCTCATGATATTTTAGATCTGCCACATGTACTAGAGTACCATGCTACAATAATCAATTTTTTGACCCATTTTCACTCTATAAGGGGTTGATAGCGATATCACAAGGTCTGATAAAGGTGTTGATACTGAAACTGACTGTATAGGGCCTGATGATGATGTACCTTCTGAGTAGTCGACAAAGGGGATTGACGACAGAGCTAATTTGGGTCTTGAAATGCATGCCTTTGATATCCTTAAATATGAGAATGTGGTGAGAAATGTCTCTGTATATCATGAAATGGTGTATCTAATTACTATATACATTGATATTCTAGGTTCCCTCAAGGATTTTGGGGATCTCTATAAGGAACTTGTTGGATGTGAGTTTAATCATTATTAGATATATTTTTAAAAGAGTTTTTTCTTTTTTTAATATGATTTTTATAATCCAAGATCAAAATTTGAAGCTTTATTTATAGAGAAATTTTACAATTCCCTTTAAGAACATGGAATCCAAGTCCACTATATTCCATTAATCGAGGGAGAAATGGTTGAGAATCCTGATGTCAGAAATTCTCAAGAGCCTATTTTCCGAGATACTAAGAAAACATAGGAGGATATTCATTATCACGAGGTTCTTGCTCTGAGTTCTGAGGCTGAGGGTGCTGGAGTGGTAACAATTTTGACATTCAATCAAACAATGGGTGAGTGTCAACAACTATTCTAGCTACATCACTATCTTTTATACTTTTTTACTTCCATATGATAGTAATAAGTGTCCCCTACTATTTAGTGTCATATATATTGATAATTAGACATGATAATGGGGCTTTCATGACATTTCCATAAACATTCTTAGGTGAATCAAATGTTGTTTTAGAGGGAGAATAACAGGGAAGCTCATTGAACTCATTTATCCTAGATTATATATCTCCCTCCGAGAGTGTGCCAGTTTGAGGAACTCATTTTTCCATTATGGTATATAGAGGATTTAATTACACTGAGATCCATGATATGGTGAAGGTAATCATCCATAACATGGAAGTGGAGTGAAGGTTGTCGGAGGCTGAGGCGTAGTAAGTGGGCTAGGTTGAGGAACTCAGAGATGCCTCCATCCAAGATGAGGTTAGCCACACCATGGTTGTGTAAGAGTATCAAGATCACCATAGTGAGAAGTCTCTCAAAATAATGAACCACAATGAAAAATTACATGCTATAATGGAACAGGGATTAAAACTCCACCAATACCAAATAGAGGTTTTGGCATGAAGAATAGATGATATTGATGCTAAGCAATAGAAGTTATGTAAAGCTAAAAAGGATGTTTCTGTAAAAATAGATAATATTCAGGGAGATATGGTACTTTCTCAGGGTACAGTTCAACTTCTCATGTCCTATATCGAGTAAAAATATTAAATTTGTAAGAGAGGAACCATCATGTGGATGTACTACTATGTTTTAAAACATAAATAAGAAGGACTATTTTTTAAATCACTTGTGTCTTCATCCGAGTTTTCATTTTTTTATCATAACATAACATTGATGATGATTAACAAAGTAATAAATATTTGTATCGGTTGATTGTAACCTAAGTGATAGGGATGGGGAAAATGATTTAATTTTTTCCTAATCCATGGGACATAATGAGCATATTTTGACTATTTCTAGGGTTTTATGGAAAAAACATGGATTTTTAATAATTCACCCTTTTCAATTTTTCATCCAAACAAGTTTCTTCCAATTTATTTTCATTGCTTTATTTTTTTCTAAACCACGTAGAGTGCAGGTCTAGCGAGATGATACTCGACTTTGGGTCTAGATTACTCTTTACAGGTTTTAAATATGTTGAGTAATACACCTCTTTTTTCATGTAGTTTAAATTATTTTATGTCAAACTAGTGAAACTAAAATTTTAGGTCAAGCAACTTTTCCTAACTATTTTGAAATGATGACCCAAAGAGGTCTTGTGGGCCAAGAATGTTTTGACATTATTTAGATATCTTATGGGGAATATTAATCCATGATTTTTTGATTTATGAGTCTTAAAATGTGAAATTTTGGATTAAAGGAGGTCGATCATGAGAACGAAGATACCTCTGATTGATAAACCCGTTTTTTGAGATACTTTAAAGAGGTCATACTGGTTCGTGTTATTGTATAGTCAGATAGTGGAATTATTTTTTTGACAAGTCTTTTTTGTGGATGACTTATGTAAGGCCAATTGGGGTGTGTTACAGAATTTTTAGGAAAATATGTTCTCATGGATTTTGAAATTTTATCACTAATAACTGATGTTTATGACAATTAAAATTTATCAAGACCTCATTGGGTGGTTTTTTCAAAGGAAGGTGTCTCAGAATGAAGGGAGTATTTGTACTGGCATTTTCCATGAATAGGATGTTTCTTTTATATGAACTTGGATCATGTGAAGGATGGTGAAATTTTGTAAATGGTTGATTTTAGGGGGAAGGACCCTTTCTTAAAAAGGTCAAATTATTTTGCAGTTTAATGTATTGTGACTAGGATATGATTCTATGCAGTTTAAATTTACACAACATGGAAATTATTCTATGTAGTTTAAAGTCATATAGTAAGAACATTATGGGGGATATAATATACGGTTTTTAGCATTGAAAAAAAGATTAATGATTTTCCCATTATTTGTTAATCATTTTGGGAATGTGCTACCATATTCAAGTGTGAGTGGAGAAGATGTTGTAATCTTTAATATGGGGATCTATGGATCTGAAGAGTGGTATAAGGAAATGGATTATGGAAATAAAGTAGGTCTATCTTAAGGACGAAGATACCTACTGATTGAAAAAAACCCATTTTGTGGGTTTTTTTATAAAATATGGATGGAGTGTTTTATAGAATAGTAAATAGAGGCATGAATTAGCTGACCAACCTATTTTGTGGGTTGTTTTATGAAAAGAAAAATGGATAATGTTACAACACTGTCATGAAAGTATATTATCAAGAATTCTGACATTCTTTTTCTAAAAGACAATGAATGTTTATGGATATTTGGATTTCCCCATGCATAGATTTTTGTTTTTTATAGGAAAGTACCTGATTATAGGAGGTTCATTTCAAGATAAAATTCACAATGAAATGGGGGGGAGGTTCCCTATATTTGTGTAAACCAAGAACATAGAATTTTGTGTCTATAGTTTTAGGTCATGCAACTTGGACCATAAAATCATGGAAACAACAGGTGATATGTGGGATTATAGTTCCAATGGTAGTTCTAGAATACTTTAGAAATTATAGTGGAAATTATAAACCATTTTCTTGGGGGTTCTTAGACCAAGAGTAAGGATATAGAAAAAATATGTGAGGGATGACCACTGACTGAATTTGAATCCAGGGTTCCAACATATTATAATCAAATCTTACATGGAAAATAGAGGCTTCCCCAGAGGTTGAAGCTACTATTGGTTGAAGACCCTTTTTTTGGATAATTTATGAAAATACAATTAGGTCATGTTATAACATAGTTTTGAAAAAGAGTCCTTAGGTATCATACATTATGACACTGGGATTCAGAGAAAGGTAATTAAGATCTAAAAGTGTCCAAGATCAAAAGTATGACATATGGATTGGATATGTATGAGGACATAGGAAGCATTTGGATTGATGTTTTATATGTAGTTTGGAACCCCGTACATATATATGACTAATATATAGAAAATGGACATCTATGTTTCCATGGTGGACCCCTTAATGAAGGGACACAAATTAAAAGCTCCAGCATAGGTATTGATTTGAATGTATAAGAGGGGAATTTTTTCATACCCTATGGATGGTACTCGGACATGAGGCCTATGTTTTAATACATATCTCTTTAGAAATAGAATCAAGAAATACATAGCTTTATAGGTACCATTAGTTTTAAATTGACATGGTAAGGACATCAGTTGTGCAGTTAGAAGTCTTACTTTAAGGACCTTGGTGACTCTATGTGATTGTGGTAGGACCAAGTTACAGAATTCATGCACCAAAACATACCTTTTTGAGTATGAATCAATACACACATAGTTCTAAGGTGAATATCCCCCACCCTGACAGAATTTACGTGTATAGGAAAGAGGGGGAGGCTCTTTTTCTTAGGATGGGCTCACGTAAAGGGTGAGAACCCATATAGAATCCCCTTATATAGATCTAACTCATACATAAGAGAATGAGAGTATTTTCTATATTATGTTACATTATGACCTAATATTAATGATCCAGACAACACTACGTATCTCATAGGAATGATTATCAATCCATGTGTAGTTTTAGACGAAATCATGCAGTTTATTATCATGTGATGAGAAGATATAGCATTCCTTTTAAGGTATTGCAACTAGGATCGTGATCATCCCATAAAAAATTGATATTCCTAACAACTGTAGGAAGATCCTTTACCAAAATTCTGAAGACCACTTGAGTTATTTTTATTTTGAGAAAAAAGGATAGGTAAAAGCTTCTTCTATGACTCAAAGGCAACCCAAGTGAAGGATAGATGAAGTTATATTTTTATGGAGGTTGGGCCATGAGGTATGATCTAGGAATTTCTACATATCTCATTGGGATGAGAATCAATCCATTATTAATTCTTGAAATCCCATGCAGTTTAACATCATGTGGTGAGGATGTTGTCCATGCAGTTTAACATATTGGAGTAAGGACATTGGTTATTCCGATGTGAAAACCAAAGGAATATTTTAGCTGGACTAGGTTGTAGGACCCGAGTATCACTATTTATCTTACTAGAGCAAGGATCAATGCACATGTTGTTCTTAAAAGGTCCCCTATGTATAACTAATTTGTTCGGAGGGAAAAGGGAATGATTGATTCAATTTTTTTCATTGCGACTGGACCTAGGATAGAAGATCTGGGTGTCACAATATATCTCATATGAATGAGAATCAAGACACATATATTTTTGGAAATATTCATTATGAAGGTCTAAGCCATAAACATAGTGAGTGAAAAGGGGAAATTATTTTTACGATTGGGCCTAGGATTATAGATACAAGTATTAATATGTATCTCATTGGAATGAGAATAAAGCCACATGTAGTTCTTGAAAAGATACCTAGTCTGGGAAATAATAATGAAATGAGGACATGATAACATTGGTGATTATAACTATAAAGGGTCCCAAGTACCACTATGAAGTGGAAATGATGTGAGTTACCCATTCTTTTTCCCTCATGTCTAGCCAAGGGGGAATCTTAACCCACTAAAGGGTTAGAGGGATGTGAGTGGGTATTACACATGAGATGGATTCCCTTACTTAATGGGCCACTAGGAGTGTCAAATCATTGTATTTTTATGGTTTCTTAATGTCAAATGAGAGATTCGTTAACTGTTCAATATAACATTGTGTTGTAAGGATAAAGAGTGTCTTGTAGTTTCTTGGGTCGTACGAATAGGACCAAACATCCTTCAATTTATCATCATGTAATGAGGATGATGGTACCACACACTTTTTACATCGTGTGGCATAGACATCATGTCATTCCTTTTAAGTTCCTATGTCAAAGACCAACTATATAGTTTAACATTTTCATATGGGACGTATATGGTGCTATGTTGTTCAACGTCCTACATATAGGATGAATATGTTGTGATTACAAAAAATATTTCTTTAAAACCTTTATTTTTTTGGAATCGTAATGATTTCTCCATCCATTGAGATCAATGAATAAGCTCTGTTAGAGTGGAACCTATGTATAGAGTAAGGCCCCTCCCACTTGGACTCATGTTTTGGAGGCTTCTTTCTTGGTATCAATGGAGTCCTGAAGCCTAGTAACAAATCTCCTTGGATGAATGATTAGATACTTTACATCATTCTAAAGGCTCGCGCTATCTGATTTTTCTATACTGTTATATGATGCAAGGTGCATAATAGTTTATCATCCAATATCTCCAATAAATCCAGTCATTTCTGTGATTTATTATATGTATATAGTTGGTCATAGATAGAAATAAATCTTCATGGAAACTGATCCTCAATAGGTATGACTGTTTCTGTTATATATACACGTGAGTATGGGGTAGCCAACACAATATTACGGGTTGTGGTTTGATAATCCCGTAAGCCAGGAAAGAGCTTTTTAGGACAAGACTTTTTATCCTTTTACGCCATCTTTTAGAGTATTTTTGATAGGGTCTTGATTAATGAACCTATATATCCATTAACCACTGCATTATAACAGGATGAATGGATGGATTTGATATTTTATTCTTTATATAGTGTGTAAACCTATGTGTAATAACAATTGGTGCTGTTATCCGTCTGTATTGTATATGGGACTCCAAATCTAGTAATGATGTTAGATTTGATGAAGATTACAATGATTTTGGCTCTAAAGTTTTTGAGGGGTACCACCTATTCCCATTTGGATAAGAAATCAAAAGCATTCAATATGTATTTGATCTACATGGCCATAGTTGAAGGTTTTAGCCCCACAACATCCATTCTCTATATGGAAAAAGTCTATGTGTATTTGGATATATGTATCATCTCTGGGGTTTGATGGATGAATTAGCATGCACTTTGGAGGAATAAAATTTCTTTGTAAACTATGTAGAATCATGTGTCCTTGAAGGCCATAAGTATCCAAGCCTTTATATTTTATCCGAAAGTATGTGCTCTAACTGGAGGGGGCACCACATGATCCTTCATGTACTTCTTCCATAATATTCATAGTCTCTTATCCAACAATGTATATAATAATGCCTCCATTAAATCCTCATTTTTAGAGGACAATCTGATAATTTGGGCCATCTTAAAGATTGAATTTAACTACTTTCCATAAAATTTTATCATTGCTAGATTTATATAGTGGGAGAAATCCATCCTAAAGGTAGTCCATGATTTCCATAATCCACCCAATGTTAGGTCTCTATGGTTCAGTAATAAGACAGATTTCATTAATATCTTCTTTTTTATATGAACAAACGGTGAGACCATTCAATAATGGGAAATATTGATGACTATTTCATCCTATTTTGGATATACTAAAGTCATAAATATATTTGAAATTGCATCTGTATGGGAATTATATGATCACAAAACATGAGTCATTATTAGATCTATGGGAACTCAACCATTAACCCTCAGACACAGTCAAGAAGGGGGGTTATCTCTTCTTTTCTGGTATCATAATCCCTGTTAATATTCCTGATTACCAACTTTGAGTTTCCTTTCACATCTAATTGGCTTACTAGTATTTGAAGCACCTTTTCCAATCCCATAATAAGGTCCTTATTTTATACCACATTATTAGTACAACCTTATGATAACAACAAAGATTGTGGTTAGACTTATTTTTCTAGAGATATAAAAACATTCCCTAACCCAACTATGTTGAGAATTTATTCTTCCATTCTCTTCCTTGTTGGGAACTTGGATGCACCATCAAAATACATTTCCCGTGTTTAGGAGACGTCTTGAATAGGTAATATATATTCATCATGAAATTCTATATTTAACGATGTTTCTTTTATAGATGGGTGATATAAAAGGAAATCTACCAAGTCTTGGACTTTTACTAATTTTTGGGAAACTAAATGTATACCAATCACTATAGAATAACATTCCAATATTCATAAAAATCTTATTATTATAGGACATACGAGGATATATTTGAATGGTTTATTTCAAGAGACCAAATGGACCTCATGGTGCTATAGGTGAGGCCTCATCTTTTGAACTATGAATATTAATACAAGAAAACTTTTCTCAAAATTTGAATAATGGGTATCCACTTTGAGCATGGATTGACTGAGATAATAAATGTTTTTTCATTTCTAGTATCATTCTTTTGTGCAAGAAAGGTTCCTAGTAATCGCTTTAGGACAACCATGTATAGAATTACTATCTTTCCCTCAATAGGTGACATCAATACCGATGGACATATGAGGTACATATTGTGTTTATCAAACACTTTCTAATATTCTACAGTCAACTGATATATGATCCCATTCTTTATCATTATGGTGAAGGAGAAACACTCTCTTGCAAGGTTGAATATGAAGCATTCAATGTAGGACAAGTGTCTATAAAGTCATATCAACTCGTTCCAGTTTTGATGAGGAAACATGTTAAGAGCATATTTTCTTCTCTCAGGACCAGATTTGATGATGTGATGGAATAAGAAAAAATATTTTATCATTCCCAGGGTTACCCCAAAAGCACATTTTATCGGGTTCATCATTAGGATATTTGTTATATCTTGTTAAAGATAGTCTCCAAGTCAGACATGTGTCTAGAATGTTTACAAGAATTAAACACTATATCTTCAATATAGATTTCAACAAACATCCATTGAAATGGTTTGAATATGTGATTCATAGCATGCTGGTATGAGGCATCCACATTATTCAAGCCAATGTGTATTACCCAATAACATAATACTCCCTAAGGGGCCCTAAAGGCGGTCGATTAATCATATTATAGGGACATAGAAAATTAGTTGTAACCTGAATAGCCATCCATAAAGTAAAAGTCTTTATAACCAATTCCCTCATTAATCAAGAGTTTTGTGATTGGAATTGAGAAGTCATCTTTCAAACATTCAAATTGAGATCTCAGATGTGGATGAAAAATATGATTTTTCCACTCTTTATCTTTACCGAAGCAATTTTGGCTAGCCATGTAGGATATTTTACCTCCCTAATGATGTTTTACTGGATGATATTATCCCCACAATCCATAATTTCAGATCCATAAGTTGGTTCTGTCCATCTGGAAACCTATTTGTATCCCCAATGGTCTTTTGAGAAAACCGACTGATGGGTGGCCTCCTCTATAACCCCCCAAATTTTGGGTATCTTATAATAATGATACTATGAATTCACTTTTTTTGAAGTCCATTTAACCAAACAAAAATTTAATGGACAAACATAAGGCTCTTTATTTAATTAATAACACCGCAGCGTTTACAGTACCCTTAGATGAAAAGAGTAAACACACTAACCAATAATACCTATTAAAAACCCTACTAGAACTACTGGAATAACCCCAATAACCACAACGAGGCCCAGTACATAAAGGAGATCCTTTGAGTTAACTAAATAAAAAAACATCACCACTGTAATCATGAATACCATGCTGATCATCAGTGGGATTGGGAGCACCATCTTCTTCGGTTAGATTGAGTTTGAAACACCCTACCCCGCTGTTTTTATAGGGGTCCTTTAGAAATTATGACCATTATATATATATGACCGTTGGGTTTTTAAAATTTCTCTTTTTATAAAAACTTTGTTTCTATAACCTTATGGTATTTCAAGTATGTTAAAATGTTCAAATGATTTGAATTATATTTTCAAATTTCATAATTTTAAAATAAAATATTACTCTTATAAAGGAACCTAATTGATTTTTCAAAATCCAAATGGTTGAAAACATAGTATTTTGAAACATTCTAAATTTTTTGAAATTCATGTTTAAATAGTATCTTATAATCATATACCTTTAATAATTATTGAAATATATATTTTGATAGATCTTTAAAACTATGTATTTTGAATTCGGAAAAACTATTTAACTTTTAAATCAAATGGTAGAGTATCTTATAAATTGGATTATAGATTTTTAAAGTTATAAGTTCTCAAAACTTATAGAAGTATATACAAATTAAAATTTTTACTATTATTATAGCATACTTTTTTATAAAATGAAACCATTATGTTTACATATTTTCTAACATTTCAATTTTTCTCAAATAAATTTTAAACAAAAACTTAGAGGAACCCGGCCAGCCAAGGTCAGCCCTGGGGATAAGCCCTCAAGGCCAAGACTGAGTCCCAGTGACACCTTAGGCAGTGGCCATCAGGGTCACAGGATCCCGAGTAGTGCATGCATGGTGCGGCCCAAGCTTATTATGAGCTGAGCAGAGCTTCGGCCAGGTCACGCGCGGGCCCATGTCTAAGGCCCGCGGTTCGTGGTGCGTGAGGTTTTTTCAAGGCCCACAGGGGCCCATGTATAAGGCCTAGTGTAGTGGGTGTTTGTGTCATTTTCATGAGGGAAGCGTGATCTGTCTTATAAGCTGCTCCCCTTGTTCTGTTCGTTTCGATGTGGAATGCCAATTTTTTCAGGGATGCACAATCTGGGTCTTTCATCACATCTCGCGATTGATCGGAACTGTTTGTGTGATTGAAGACCGCGCAAACACCCACGTCTCACCATAACCGTCCAATCCTAAATCTCAGCCACCAATTCTTTTAAATCTTGTGGTCCTGTCTCTATACTCCTCCCAACCACCCGATCTCTTTCATCTTCTTCCTCACGTCGTGGTCCCACTACCAGCGCACTGGTTCATCTGAGGACTCCACGATCACCTCCATTTCTACTACTCCCCTTGACTCTTGCACACCCCACCTCCAAGGGCACTGTAGTCTCATCCCCCACATACTGGCCTACCTCTTGGGTCGATTCTCATTAAGTGCACCGAATCCTCTACTTAAACCCCTCCCCCTCATGGACTTCCTCTTGCTCCCGAAGCCCTCTAAATCTCCCCAGAAAACCATCAAGTTCCCTTTGATCCAAGCAGCCTCCACTATCACGGTAAGGGTTCTCTGTTTTCACGTTTTTTCCAAACCCATCCTTACACCTTGGTATATATATGTATGCATATGTTTTATGTTTACATGTATATACATACCATGAAAACCCTCCATTTTAAACAGAGGGTTTCAAGGGTGCTTACCTGCATTGCTTCAAATGTAAGGGTTCTGTTTTGAAGGTTTTATTTTTACAAAAAACTTAAAATGAGAGGTTCTGTATATATGATTAATATAGTATATACACATATATAAATATAGGTATATACAAACATGTTTCTACTTTGAGCCTCTGTGATTTTTTTTCCAGGTTATTGTTTATGAAGTTTATACGTGAATAATGATTTACTTTCGGTTATTTTTTTTACAAACCCTATTTTTATATCCTATTTATACAGTTTTTTAATATATATATATACGCATAAATACTTCGAAAACCCTCCATGTAATAACGTTTTCTGGGTAGTTCCTTGATGTGTAGTTTGGGGTAAGTAATCATTTAGACTATGTAGAGTTTCTTTCAAAATGTTTCATTAAGAAAAACCCAAATTATACATGTGTATAATCAGGTGCATTTATGTATATAAATAATCCTAATCCAAACTATTTTCTCAAGGGTTCCAAATAATCAGCATTATATAATGAGATTTATATACTTATAAAGTTTTTTTCGAATCTATTTTATATGTGAAAAATCTTTTTATAAACTTTATATTATTATGTGTATAATTATTTATTAATATATGTCTTCCAAAACAATCATTTATGATTTTTAAGACATGAATACTAACCCTTAAATAATATTCTTGGTGTGAATTAAGATTTTGGTTTATGTATAGTTACGTTATATTTTAAATCTCAATTTTCATAAATTTATGTAAATATGGTTTCATATATATATAATAAACCAGATATGGATTGGATCCTACCAATTAAATGATTTAGGGTTAGAGGTTTTCATATTTTAAGAGATTTAGTGGAACATGATTAATTTATGAGAAAACCCATATATAAACTTGGTGTATATATTGTTATGTATGTATATATTTTTATGATTTATATTTGAAACCCTAATTTCAAGTAATGGTTGTTAATATTTTAATACATGTAGAATTTTAGTGTTTGTCTGTGCTATTTTGTAATTTTTTATCTAAGTGTACACTAATGGACATGATTAAAGTAATTTCTATATTATTAACTACATTGAATGTAAAAGGGATATAATCTTACTTGACCCAAATGTATTATAAAATAAAATGATTTTTAAATCATGTTATGCTCGCATGAAATTTTAACACATAATGAATTTGCTACAATGTTTACTGTAGGTTAATCACGTTTATGATTTAGCCTATTTGCATTTTATGTGCCATGTTTATAAGCATATTTTATGAAAAGTATCTTTGTATTTAATTTCCATGAAGAAATAATTTTAAAGAGTATCACCTTATAATTTCATGCAATAACCCCTTTTCATCTACAATTTGATGAGGTTTATTAATTGTCCATTGTACATAGAATGCTTACTAAACCATGCCTTCTTTTGATTAATTATTCCATGTTTGTAATGTTATATGTCACGTCATGTGTTTGTAGACCAACTGTATAATGGTTTTTCATTTTCCATGTCATTGATCATTCTACATGCATATGACACATCATAATAATGAACTGTGAATCATGTTACCCAAATTGGTATTCGAGACCTTGTGTAATATGAAAATGAATGAATTATTCAAGGTGGTATGGGACATATTGAATATACAACCCCATTTAAGTGAAGTATGGTCTATGTGGCTTACATGTTATTAAATACATATTAAGGGTGCACCCTGATAGCGCTCCAATACATTGGGTAATGAATCAATCTCATGAAATGACATGTTTTACGATACCTTGGTGAATAACCTTGGTAGTTCTTATGACACCTTGGGGATGGACCTTGTGATATATTTATGAACGTCTAAATGAAATGTTGAAGACACATATTCATGTTATGTTACACGTTCTTTTCCAAATGATATGCCTATTCATTCACTACTCTTGTCCTTACATTTTTTATCAAGTTCATATTTATTTAACAAGTAAAGGATTAGGGAATGATTTGTGTTTATCACTCGGTAAGATAGTAACCAACTTATGAAATTGAAGTTGTTTCCTTCACGTGCAACTCTGATTATGTATTACTCTTAACTGTTTAATTTGTGATTAAATAATCATATGTCATACTTTTTTATGATGACCTTTATTACTCCTTTGAAAAATTTCATAATTGATTCATGTATTCTTCGAAAATCTTGATTGAGAACTTTTATGTTATGTTACATGTGTTACAGTTTTCCTTAAGAGAATGTTCTATGGATAGTTTTAATGACTACTCTCAAAAGTTACATTGGATTATTTTAAAACCCCTTATTGGGCATTCTTATGCTCACCATACATTTTGATTTAAAATTTTCAGGTAACAGTTTTATCAGATGAAACATCCATAATGTTCTCGGTTTCCCAAAGCCCGAACCGAACTCGATCCTCTGTATGGGACATGAGGGGTGTTTATCAGTGCATTTTTTTATTTTATAATGACACGTCATGTTCAGAAGGCACTGACTTCTGGTTTTTTGGAGTCGGGTTCTCACAATTGGTATCAGAGGGTTCGGTTTGGATAACTCTGGAAATCCAGAACTGAAACAAAGATAAATATACTCTAGAATTACTAAAAATGGGTTTTCTTAATTTTCATATGGAAAAAAAGGTACTAATCTTTTGTCTCTCCCCACTGAGGCCCTAGAGACCATTGTGTCTTTAGCTAGCCGAGAGAAATTTCTAAACTATGCCCATATCCGCATGACATGAAAACACCTATACGACGTGTCAAACTCCCCACGGGTGCTTCGACTACACCGGGGGTTAGAATTGGATTACCTTCTTATGATGATGACCCAATTACCCTCCTATGAACTTTGGGGAAGGTACCATGAGGGACTTTTCCAGGTGTTCACAGCAGGCAAGGACTTTGGATTTATGGCCCTCGACACTTTTCAAGAAGTTGCTGCTACCGGTGACCTCCGAGCGGCCTATCTTTGTCAAATCTTCATCTGTATCTTCTAGGGCTAGTTTTTGGACTTTGGAATGTTAGATGATGAGTCCACCTGACTGCCTTTCATACAATAAGTGTATTTTTACATCTCCCAACTTCATTCCCCTGATGTTATACTCAGGAAACGTCACAGGTGCCCCCATGAGTTGAACCATAAATGCTCAGCCTCTTTTTGGTTTGAGGAGATAGGATTTTTTTCTTCTCTGTGTGGAGTTCATGTGTTATGTCATTTGGGGAAACTCAGGCACTAATGTTTACTGATAAACTTATGTTTTATTGAAATTTTTTCTTTTCCATACCTATCTTTACTTGGTTTATACTTTTTGATGCATTTCAAGTGATTGAACTCCCATCTTAAAGTTTCAGATGGAAGGACAAACCCACATGTTATCTCTTCCTACTGAGATAATGGAGATTATCGCAATGAAATCCTATGAAGACGAGTATCATCCCTTCACAAACCTACAAGGAACATGCATGAAATTGTTTGTGGTGACAAACGGTCCAGAGATTCTCTGCACCTGTCAAGGGAATGCTTGCATCTACTACCGCATAGGCTCACCACAATCGGACGAGCATAATTAGAGAGGAAAATACCACGAAGGGCTCTTCCTATGTTTCACCCTAGGCCGGAACTACATGGCCAGAGTAAAATTTCAAGAGGGTTCTTTAGAGGGAAATGTTTGTGCGACCTACATGTACCATCTCCTCATCATTAGCCTGTATGAAAATATCTATAACATAGATGTTCTTGAGCGAGATGTAATTTGGCGAGTTCTTCATACGTTGGTCCATATGGACATTTCCAAACTTTGTACCATTCGATCCTCCATCTAGAAGACTAATTATTTGGTGCATGAGATCAACCCCTTCTACCTGAAGTGTATTCGGATCCGGGAACTACAGGAGTTGAGCACCAATTTGGTATTTCCATTGAATGTACCGGAGGATCATCTACGATGTGGATTATGATGAGTACATCAGAGAACGTTTGTGAAATAAATTGTGAGGGTGCAATTTTATAACGGGGGAATAATGTAACACCCCAAATTTTGGGTATCTTATAATAATGATATTATGCATGCACTTTTGTAGAATTCCTTTTAACCAAAAAAAATTAAAGGGAAAAAATAAGGATCTTTATTAAATTAAGAACACCATAGCTTTTACAATACACTGAGATGAAAAGAGTAAACACACTAACCAAAAATACCTATTGAAAAACCTATTTGAACTAATAGAAGACCCCCAATCACCACAATGAGGCCCAGTAAGTAAAGGAGATCTTTCGAGTCAACTAAAGAAAAAAAACATCCCCACCATAATCATGAATACTGTGATGATCATCGGTGAGATTGGGAGCACCATCTTCATCAGTTACCTTGAGTTTGAAACCCCCTACCCCGGTGTTTTTATAGGGGTTCTTTAGAAATTATAATCATTATATATATATATGACTTTTTGGCTTTTAATGTTTATCTTTTTATAGAAACTTGATTTCTATAACCTTATGGTATTTAAATTATGTTAAAATGTTCAAATGATTTGAATTATATTTTCAAATGTCATAATTTTAAAATAAAATATTACTCTTATAGAGGAACCTAATTGATTTTACAAAATCCAAATGGTTGAAACCCTTGTATTTTGACACCTTCTAAATGTTTTGAAAGTCATGTTTAAATTGTATCTTATAATAACATATGTTTATTAAGTATAGAAAATATATATTTTCTTAGATCATTAAAAAATGTATTTTTAATTAGGAAAAACTATTTATATTTTAAATCAAATGGTTGAGTATGTTATAAATTGGATTTTAGATTTTTAATGTAATAAGTTCTCAAAACATATAGTAGTTTATATAAATTCAATTTTTAACTAGTTGTATTGGATAAGTTTTTTTAAATGAAACCGTTCTGTTTCTATATTTTCTGACATTTCAATTTTTCTCAAATAAATTTTTAATAAAAACATAGAGGGACCCGACCAACCAAGGGAAGCCCTGGGGCCAAGCCCTCAAGTCCCAGACTGAGTTCTAGTGACACCTGAGGTAGTGACCATCAGGGTCACAAGCTCCTGAGTAATGAACGCATGGTGAGGCCTAATCTTATTACGAGCCGAGAAGAGCTTCGGCCAGGTCATACACGGGCCTGTGTCTAAGGGCCGCGGCGTGCGGTGCGTGAGGTTTGGCCAAGGCCCGCAGGGGCCTATGTATAAGGCCCCATGTAGTGGGTGTTTGGGTCATTTTCCTGAGGTTTGTGTGCTATGTCTTATAATCCGCTCCCATTCTTTTATTCATTTTATTGTGGGATGCCAATTTTTTCGGTGATGCGCAATCCGAGCCGTTCATCGCATCTCACGATTGATCGGAACCCTCCGCGCGATTGAAGGTCGCGCGAACACCCGCCTCTCACCGTAACTATATGATCCTTCCATGATTAAATCACATCCGCCAATTCTTTTAAATATTGTGGTCCCATCTCCATCTTCCTCCCAGCCACCAGATCTCTTTTGTCTTCTTCCTCATATCATGGTCCCGCTACAAGCGCACTAGTTCACCCGAGGAAGCCACGATCACCTCCATTTCCACTACTCCCCTTGACTCTTTCATACCCCACCTCCTAGGGCACTATGGTCTCGTCCCCCTCATATAGAGCTACCTCTTAGGTTGAGTCTCATTAAGTGCACCGTAGCCTCTACTTAAACCCCTCCCCCTCACGGTCTTCCTCTTGCTCCCGAACTCCTCTCGATCTCCCCAGTAAACCAGCGAGTTCCCTTTGATCTGAGCATCCTCCCCAGTCATGGTAAGGGTGCTCTATTTTTATGTTTTTTCCAAACCCATCCATACAACTCGGTATATATATGTATACATACGGTTTATGTTTACATATATATAAACATACCATGAAAACCCTTCATTTTAAATAGAGGGTTTCAAGGGTGATTACCTGCATGGATACAAATGTAAGGGTTCTATTTTAAAGGTTTTAGTTTTACAAAAAACCTAAAATGAGAGGTTATGTATATTAGATTAATATAGTATATACACATATATAAACATATTTATATAAAAATATGTTTCTTCTTTGAGCCTCTCTGTGAATATTTTCCAGATTATTGTTTATGATGTTTATACGTGAATAATGATTTACTTTCGGTTATTTTTTTACAAACCCTATTTTTATATCGTGTTTATATAGTTTTTCAATATATATATATACACACAAAAATACTTCAAAAACCCTCCATGTAATAAAGTTTTCCAGGGAGTTTTTTGATGTGTAGTTAGGGGTAAGTAATAATTTAGACTATGTAGGGTTTCTTTCAAAATGTTTCATTAAGAAAACCCCAAATTATACATGTGTATAATCAATTGTATTTACATATATATATATATATATATATAATCCCAATACAAACTATTTTATTATGGGTTCCAAATAATCAGCATGATATACTAAGATTTATATACATATAAAGTTTGTTTCGAATATATTTTATATGTGAAAAAATCTTTTTATAAACATTGTATGATTATGTGTATAATTATTTATACATATATGTCTTCCAGTACAATCATTTATGATTTTTATGACTTGAATACTAACCCTTAAATAATATTCCTGGTGCGAATTAGTCTTATGGTTTAAGTATAGTTACATTATAGTTTAAAATATTAGTTTTCATAAATTTATGTAAATATGGTTTCATATATATATAATAAACCCTATATGGTTTGGTTCCTGTCAAATAAATGATTGAGGGTTAGAGGTTTTTAGATTTTGAGATATTTAGTGGACCATGATTAATTTATGAGAAAACCCATATATACACTTGGTGTATATATCGTTATGTATGTATGTATTTTTACTATTTATATTTGTAACCCAAATTTCAAGTAATGGTTGTTAATATTTTAATACATGTAGGATTTTAGTGTTTTTCTATGATATTTTTTAATTTTGTATCTAAGTGTATACTAATGGGCTTGGGTAAAGTAATTTCAATATTATTAACTGTGTTCAATGTCAAAGGGATATACAATGAATTGACCCAAATATACTATAAAATAAATGGATTTGTAAATCAGGTTATGCTCGCATGAAATTTTAACGCATAATGGATTTTCTACAATGTTTAATATAGGTTAATCACTTTTATGATTTATCCTATTTGCATGTTCATTTCCATGTTTATAAGCATATTTAATGAAAAGAATCTATGTATTTCATTTCCATGAAGCACAGATTTTAAAGATTATCACTTTATCATTTCATGTAACAACTCCTTTCTATCTACCATTTGATGTGGTTTAGTAATTGTCCTTTGTACATAGATTGTTTACTAAACCATGACTTCTTTTGATTAATTATTATATGTTTGTAATGTCATCTGTCACATCTTGTGTTTGTAGACCAATTGTATAATGTTTTTTCTTTGTCCATATAATTGATTATCCTACATGCATACGAAAAATCATAATAATGAACCAAGAATCAAGTTACCCAAAGTGGTATGGGACACCTTGGGTAATATGAAAATGAATGAATTATTCTTTGTGGTATGAGACATCATGAATATACAACCCCATTTAAGTAAAGTATGGTCTATGTGGCTCATATGTAAGTGAATATATATTATGGGTGCTCCCTGACAGCGCTCCAATGCATTGGGTAAAAATCAATCTCTAGATATGAAAATTTTTACGACACCTGGGTGAATAACCTTTGTAATTCTTATGACACCTTGGGGATGGACCTTGGTGATATGTTAATTAATTTCTAAATGAAATGTTGAAGCCACGTATTCAAGATATGTTACAAGTTCATTTCAAAATGAAATGCCTATTATTTAACTACTCTTGTCCTTATGTTTTTTATCAAGTTCATATTGATTTCACAAGTAATGTTTTAGGGAATGATTTGTGTTTATCACTCGGTAAGATAGTAACCAACTTATGAAATTGAAGTTTCTTCCTTCACACGCAAATATGATTATATTTTACACTGAAATGTTTAATTTGTGCTTGAATGATCATATGTCATACTTGGTTATGATGGCTTTTATTACTCCTTTTAAAAAATGTCATAATTGATTCATGTATTCCTTGAAAATCTTGATTGGGAACTTTTATGTTATGTTACATGTGTTATAGTTTTCCTTAAGTTAATTTTATATGAATATTTTTTAAGAATGATTTCAAAAGTTAATTTGGTTCATTTTAAAACCCCTTACTGGGCATTCTTATGCTCACCCTACATTTTGATTTAAAATTTTCAGGTTACAGCTTTTTTCTGATGAAACATCCCTGATGTTGCCAGTTTCCCAGAGCCCAAACCAAACTCGATCCTCTATATGGGATGTGATGTCTATTTATCAGTGCATGTTTTTATGTCAAAAAAACACATCGTGTTCAAAAAGCACCAGCTCCTGGGTTTCTGGAGTCGGGTTCTCACATCCTCAAGGTTGAGGACAGAAATCTCTACAAAATTCTAGGAAAACACATCCCGATTTTTCTTCAGGAATGAATTATATATATACTATTCTATGGAATTAATGGTCTCACATATCAAAGTGGGTCTGGGATCTTCTTTTATACCCATATTTATCTCTTTTATCTCATCAATAGTGGTAGATACCCCTTCTTGAAATGATAGAGGGGAATCCCTGAGTTCTTCCCCTCCTTCCCATTCCTCACAATTTACCTATTTCTCCTCTACCTGGGAAGTATGTTATGAAGTACGATCCTTGGTGGGAGGTGGGGAGTTTCTATTTGGGCATCAATAACATGGGGAAGCTGTTTTGGGATCCCTTAAGGGAGATATCCCTTTATTGGGATCTTACGTGGAACCGATCAATTGGGAATGGGCCTCTTCATTTTATCCAATTGTTATGACAACTTTTCCTTGCCCAACCTTTGAAACTAGGATTTATTAGATCTCAGGGGGTGGAGTTAAGAAATTTCCATCTAGGATTTCATTATTTATTAGATATTTGACACCTTCTATAGTGCTATTGGGCTCAAGTGATGTATTTTACATCACTAGATTTACTAGATCTATGCACGAATTTGAATACACCTATTTAATATGGTTGATGGAGAGAACATACTATGCACCAAGTTACTTTAAATGATTGGTATAATTCATCTCCAATCTATTTTGGGCATTAACCCAAGTGACATTATCATCCAGGATAGTTTCCCTTCCTTAGGATAGAATCATGCATCAATATATTATGACTCGTAGGATTTGAATGGGGCCTTGTCACCATGGATTGTACCAATTTTTACATTAACATAATATTTGAGGTATTGGTGGTATGAAGAGGCTATGGATTCATGATGATTTATCCAAGGTCTTCCGATCGTAACATTCAATGTTGTATCCTACATAACAGCTATAAATTTTTATTTAGACTTGAGATACCCAAACTGAGTTTTGGGTTTGACTTCACCAAGAGGATTTTTCTCATTCTTGGCATAACCCTATAACATCATAGTGGATGGGTTCAAGTGATATTCACTGAAACCTAGTTGATGGAATGTCTATATTGGAATAAGTTTGACTACTAAACTATTGTCAAAAAAGGCTTGTTACATATCAATATCATTTATCTAGATGAATATATACAAGGGCCTGACGTGTCCCTGTATGACATCATTTTTATCTAAGTCTATGAATGATATGACTATGTGGAATTCTACAGGATCATTATCTTCCCAATATAACTTTAGATAAACAACCTCAAATTCAAATTCTTGAGGGCCTGATAAGGAATCTATGAGTTCTTATCGGAGGTCTTTATATATACTCATATAATCCAATATTAATTAATTAGCATGTACTTGGGATACTTTCTCCAAAAAATCAAACTTATGGTCCAAAGAACTGCATTTTCCAGCATGGGTATGTACTTTTGTAGGTGCCCGGGGAGATAATTTTCCTGATGTGGATGGAACAGTCCTTAGAACAAGGGACAAAGATTCTTCTTCTTCTGATGGATTAGGTTGACTAAGTTTGCCTACACACTAGGGTTGATTAGGTGACAAAATGTTCGAAAACTAATATTATAATATTATTGTGTCAAGGAAGACCCTTCCATGGGTGGGGTAATTTCATTTCTCTTTATGAGCTCACTAGAGAGCATTCCCATGAGTTTCAGTCATGTATACAATTCGAGTAAAGATATGGTTAGAGTGGTGACTGCTAAAATGAATGTTTCTTCCCCAGTATCCTCAAATCCAGTGGACTCTTCCCCTAGTTCCCCAACTAAATGAATGGAATTCTGTTTCATAATCATTCTCACAATCTGAGAGGGATCCATTATGTGAATAAAATTAATGGAACCGAAGACCAACTTCTCATCTGATATATATTTTGTCTCGCGGGTCAGCTTTCTTTTTACCATTTAGAGGGGTAGTACCAGTTCTTTTGGGAATATAAAAATGAAGTCTACTAATGTTGATGAAAATTTGGATTTGGAATAGGATAATCATCCTATGTTTTATTTTTGAGATTTTATGTGTGTCACTTTTTATAGGAAAATATTTTAGAGGATTGAGCTTTTGGTGAAGATGGTAGTGTTCTAGAAGAAGCTGTCAAGGTAACAATTAGTTGTTTCAACTATACTTGGAGGATAAAATGAGTCTATTTGATCATTTTTATGACCATACAGTCACCAAAAATCTATGTAATCTTTATCTTAACATCCTTTCATTTATTATTCTCATTTTGATTCTGGTAAGAAACATAAAAAATCTAAAAAAACATAAAACCTTACGGGTCATTAGGGTTTTATTAGTTTTTAGGATATTCATGATATTTAGGGTTTTATGAGTTTTATCATTTTAAGGGTGATTAGGGTTTTACTATAATTTAGGATTTTTAGACTATGTAGGTTTTCTAGGGGTGTCAAGTATTTTTAGTATTTTTAAGGTGTTCATAGGTTTTTACAATTTTTTTGGGTTTGTACAGATTTATTGATTTTTAGGCCATTTAATGATTTTTATGGTTTTTAATAGTTTTTTTTGGTATTTTGATGGGTTTTAAGAGTTTTAGGGTCATTAGGGATATTAGGTGTTTTTGGATATTTATGGGATTTTATCATTTGTAGGTTATTAAGGTTCTCTAAGTGTTATTCATGATTTTTTAGGTTTGTTATTTTTTTAGGTATTTTTGGAAATTTTAAGGATTTACATGGGGTTTTAGGGTTTTTAGGGAAAAGAAGATGCGAGGGTCGGGCAATTCCCGACCCCCCCCCACCAAATTTATTATAAGGAAAAAATATACTCAGCAGACAAGGGAGGGAAGGGGTCAATCAACACACACCCAAAAACCCTTAATGACCCAAGACAAAAGACCAAAAAAAGAAAATTCAAGAACAAAAAAAGAAAACACACAAAGAAAAGCAGCCACCACCATCATCCAGCATCCCAGCATCCAGAACCTCACAGCTAACCAATGACTAGCATCCAAACTCAAACAGAAAACAACATCCAGCAGTAGTACGACCATAAACCGCAGCTTCAACATCTCCCATCCAAGTAGCATCCAGCATCCAGAACCACCTGCAACCAACATCACTGGACCACCAGCATCAAAAACACAAGCCTCACCATCCCCAGTATTTCGCAGCTCACCACCAAGCAGCAACCAGTATCCAGACTCGCAAAGACCAGAATCCAGCACATCCATACAACAATAATCGTCCTTCTTCACAAATACTAGTATCTGGAACCTCCTTACCGAGGAGATCCACCACAAGAACCACATAACTCGAACACCAGGAGCAGACATCATCCAATACCTCAGAACAGAACTAAAAGCCCAAACCAATTCAATCCCACCACAATCTGGGAAACAGACACCATAGCCAAATAGAGAGCCCAGAATGCAGAACTTATCCAGACCAGCAGCAAGATTATACCACAAAAAAGAAGTCGAAGAACAATCCTGCATCCACATTGAGATCCACAAAGAGAAATCAGTACCATTACCTAGCAGCTCGAGCCCGACCAAAGCAAAGGCTCCCCACACAGCTTCAAGGATTGGCAAAGACCGACAAGACCGCCGCACTCCAGATCTGAGAGGCTCCTCCATGGAAGAGCACCGCCACACCAAGAAAAGATCGGATATGGCCCATGCCTCCGTGGATCTGAGACGCCGCACGCTGGGAGTAGGAACCATCAAAACTGAGCCAGGCCGCAGGAAAAACCAGGCCACGCCAAAGCCTCTCCTCTGAAACTTCATAGCATGTCGTTGACCTGTAGATCGGAGAGCCCGAACCACAGACAATTTGATGAAAAGCCTCAGAACACCGAGCATCGTCAAAGAGCTCCTGTCCGTGAATGAATACCTCTCCACCTTTGGCTGGTCAGCTACAACCTTTTCCGACGAGGTCCTTGACCCTATGGACCCATCTTCAGCATCACGAGATCGATACGCTGAGAGCCGAAATGAGTATGGACCACTAAAGCATGTTGGGTTTTTTCCCGAGAACGCTGCTGAAGGCCAGAGTCGCCCAGATCTCCCCCGGCAAGCACAAATCGTCACTGCAGCTGAGGAAATGCGATGTCATCGAAGAGAATCATCTGCACCGAAGGACTTAACATCTAACCACTGCTGCCACGAGAGTCTCCCACAAGGCCGAGAGGGCCGGAGAGAAGATCTAGCCCCATATTCTCTAGGTAAATCCAAAGTAAACCCTAGGAGCCAAGATGAGAGGGAGATAACTCCAGGAGATTCTGCCGCCATCAACCCTTATTCTTTGGGTTTTTAGGGATTTTAATCATTTTTAGTGTTTTTATAGTTTTTAGTACGGTTAGTTTTTTAGAGTTTTTTTTTTAAAAAATTGGTTTATAAGGATTTCATAGGGTTTTTATTCTTTTTTGGATATTAACATATTTTTTGGATTTTTATTGGTTTTTGGGATTTTTTAGGTATTTAGGGTTTTTAATGATTTCCTATTTTAATGGTTTTATGGGTTTTTTTTGTTTTTTTGGGTTTTTAGGGTTTTAATGTTTTTTGAAGATCATAGAATTTTTAGGGGTTTAGTGGTTTTATGGAGTCTTAGTGTGTTTTTAGGTTTTTAGTGGTTTTTATAGTTTTTGGGGGATTTAAGGATTTTTAGGAATTTTATGGATTTAAGGGGTTTTATCAATATCTATGTTTATTGGGGTTTATATTGATTTTAAGATTTAATGGTTTTATTAGGGTTTTTCATAGTGTTATGTTTGTTTATATTTTTTGGTATTTTGGGGTCTTTTAAGGATTTTTATGTCTTTTAGGGTTTTTAGGTATTTTGAGGGGTTTTAGAGTTTTATATATTTTAAGTTGATTTTGGGTTTTCAATGGTTTTATGTGTTTTAAAATATTTAAAATTTTCTTTGGGGGTTTTAATGTTTCTATGATACTTTACTTTTTTACAAATTTTATGGGTTTTTAAGGATTTATGGGTTTTAGTATATTTAGGGGATTTGAGTGTTTTAGGTGTTTTTAGTGTTTTTATGGGTTTTATGATTTTTTGGGGGTTTTAATGTTTTTTAGATATTTTAACATTTTAGGGGTTTAAGGGTTTTTTGATTCTTTACTGCTTTTAGGGTATTAATGGGGTTTGGGTGTTTTTTTGGTAGTTATTGAGGGTTTTATGGTTTATGGGATTTTTGGGGGGGGTTTTGGTGTTTGTTTATGTTTTTATATATTTAAGGTTTTTTTAGGGTTTTTCATGGTTTTTAATTTTTTATGATTTTATGTATTTTAAGATATATTTAGGGATATTGTAGGATTTTTATTATTTTTACTATTTTTAAAGTTTTCAAGGATTTTTAGGGGTTTTGGTGTTATGGTTTTTAGGGTTTTTATCATTTTTTTAAGTATTCTTAGGGTTTTATGTGTTTTTAGGTTTTTTAGGGTTTCTTACAGTTTTCAAGGTTTTTATGGGTTATTATGTTTTTATTGAATCATTGGGGATTTTTAGGGTTTTTATTATTTCTTATGGTTTTAGAGATTTTGAGGGTTTTTTGGGTTTTGATCAAGTTTTTTTTTAGTTTTTTTACATTAATAATGTTTATATAGTTTTTTATAATTTTAGGGGATTAAAGGGGTTTTTAGAGTTTTATGTAGATTTTAAGATTTTTATGAGTTTTTAGGGTTTTCTGGTTTTTATGGATTTATGGTTTTAGGTGTTCTAGGGTTTTTGGGCCTTTTGGGGTTTCTAGGGTTTTTAGAATTTTGAGGTTTTTATGGGTTTTATATTTTTTTAGGTTTTTAAGGATTTCATAATTTTTTTCTCAGGATTTTAGAGTTTTTTATTTTTTAGGGATTTTTAGGATTTTAGGGGTTTTAGTGTTCTTTCATATTTTGGGGGGTTTAAGTGTTTTTGTGGTTTTTTGGATTTTTATCAATTTTTTGATATTAGGTTTTTTAGGTGTTTTTAGGGGTTTTATTATTTTCGTCATGGTTTTCCGGTTTTGTAGGATTTATTATGTTTTTTTGGAAATTTTATTGATTTTTTTGGATTTTTATAATATTTAGTGTTTAAGTTATTTTGAGGGATTTTATGTTTTATGGGTTTTGAGGGTTTTTATGGTAATTTTTAATTTTTATGGTTTTTTGGAAATTTTTTCAGTTTTTTATAGTTTTTAGAGTTTTTAATTTTTTTGGGTTTAGATGTTTTTTAATGTTTTTTACTTTTTTAATGGTTTTTAGGGTTTTCATGGGGTTTTGGGGGTTTTTAATATTTTTATGGGTTCTTACGTTTTTTAGGGATTTTTTGGTTTTTATTGCCTTTTTAGGGGTTTTTAGGGTTTTCTCATTTTTATGGTTTTTTGGGGATTAAATTTTTTAGGTATTTAGGGGTTTCTTAGGGGATTTCATGGATTTTAGTGTTTTTTTACATTTTTGGGATTTTAATGATTTTTTTGGATTTTTATTAATTTTATGGATTTTAGATAGTTTTAGGATTTTAGGGTTCTTGGGGTTTTTAGGTTTTTTTAGTTTTTTACGCTTTTTAGAGATTCTAAGAGTTTTAAGTGTTTTAGATTTTTAATTATTTATTAGGGTTTGTTAAGGTTTTTATGGTTTTTATGGTTTTTATGTTTTTATAGGATTTTATAAATGTTTTTTATTTTTTTAGTTTCTAGGGATTTTATGGGGGTTAAAGGATTTTTAGGGTTTTTAATGGTTTTATTGTTTTTTTAGTTTTTAGTATTTTTTTATTTTGAAGGGGTTTTATGGGATTATAGTGTTTTTAATGTTTTTAAGGGTATGAGGGGTATTTATGATTTTTAGTCAATTTTAGGTTTTCAGGCACCTTTACGTTTTTTTATTTTTGTTTGTATTTTTTTTGTATTTAGGGGTTTTAGGGTATATTTAGGGATTTTAGTATTTTTAGGGGTTTTTAGTTTTTAGGGATTATAATAGTTTTAGGTTTTTATGGTTTTCTAACTATTTTTCATCATTTTTATGGTTTTCTTCTTTTTAGGGATTTTAGTTTTTTTTGTATTTTTATGGTTTTTAGGGTTTTAGGGATTTGGTGGTTTTTTAGGGTATTTAGGTGTATTTTGTGTTTTAATTGTTTTTAGGTGTTTAGGGGGTTTAAGTGATTTTTTTTTATTTTAAGGTTATCATATGGATTTTTAGTGGATTTAGTGTTTTTTATTGTTTTTAGGGATATTTTATGGATTTTTAGTATTTTTATTGGTTGTCTGGGTTATTCGAGACTTGGAGGGTTTTTATGGCTTTTTACGGGTTTTTTGTGTTTAAGGATTTTTTGAGTTTTTTATAGTTTTTGGGTTTTTACTATTTTTTAATTTTTTTTAGCGGTTTAAAAGGTTTTTAGAGTTTTTATTGGGTTTTAGGGCTTATATGGGTTTTGAGGTTTTTAATGATTTAATGTGTTTTTTGGTCATTTTTAGTGTTTTTAATGTTTTTATAGGATTAAATGGTTTTTATTATTTAACTGATTTTAGGGTTTTTAGGGGTTTTTAGAATTTTTTAAGGGTTTCAGTAGTTTTTTGGGTTTTAGGGGCCTTTTACGATTTGAGTGTTTATAGTTTTTTTGATTTTTTAAGGATTATAAGTGTTTCTAGGTTTTTAATGATTTCATTGAATTTTATGTTTTTTAGTTTTTTTATTTTATTAGCTATTTTTAGGGGGTTTTTCATTTTTAGGGGAAATTAGGGTTTTTAATTATTTTTAGGTTTTTTGGATTTTTAGGGCTTTTATGGTTTTTAGGTTTTTTTTGTTTAAGGGTTTTTTTATTTTTTAGTGGTTTTCAGTTTTTTAGAGTTTTCAAAAATATTTATGCGTTTAAAGGGTTTTTATAGTTTTTTGATTAATTCAATTGTTTTTATCGTTTTTTATTTTTTTATGGATTTGGGGGTTTTTATGTGTATTAACGGTTTTTACAGTTTTAGGGTCTTTTATAGTTTTTAGGGTTTTTTGAGATTTTATGGTTCTAGGGGTTTTAAATGTGTTTAGGTTTTTAAGGTT